>BQNB010101122.1:0-24548 GCA_026074375.1 Tanacetum coccineum | reverse complement strand
CTTTTGCCTTGGTCAAGGGCGTTCGGTCAGGATCTGTATTAGGGTTGCTATATAAGTGTGTACTATATCACGAATCAACCTCTCATACTTGGGAGATCCTTTTTGAGGACCGGTCGTGCTTTAATTGATGTTTATGGAGAAGAAATAACCCTTAGGGTTAATAATGAAGCTGTCACTTTTAATCTAAATCAAACCACGAGATACTCCTCTACAAATGATAAGTTGATAAAACAAATTGACATCATTGATGCAGTTTGTGAGGAGTATGCTCCAGAATTTCTATGATTTTCTAATTGCTATGAGCCGTTTACTTCCAAATTTATTTTGGAAGAAATCGAAGCTTATCTTAAGGACGATTCGATATCACCGGAAATTGATTACGCCGATTGTGATCCGGAGGAAGATATTTGTTTGATCGAAAAATTGTTAAATAATGACCCATTTTAACTTCCTCCGATGGACCTTAAACAAAGTTAAGTGATCAAGGCAAAACCTTCAATTGAAGAGCCTCCGAAATTAAAGTTAAACGATTTACCGTCTTACTTGGAGTATGCTTACTTAGAAGAAAATGACAAGTTACCCGTGATTATTGAAAAAGGTTTAAAAGATAATGAAAAAGAAGCCATTGCTTGGAAAATCACTAACATCAAGGGTATCGACCCTCGTTTTTGTACACACAAAATCTTGATGGAGGATGATTACAAACCCACGGTTCAAAGTCAAAGCCGGGTTAACCCAAAAATTCATGAGGTAATAAAAAAGGAGGTCCTAAAACTCCTTGATGCTGGCATGATTTACCCGATCTCCGATGGCCCAAGGGTTAGTCCAGTGCATTGTGTTCCCAAGAAAGGTGGAATAACCGTTGTTGCTAATGAAGAGAATGAATTAATTCCGAAACGTTTAGTTACCGGTTGGAGAGTTTGTATCGACTATAGGAACTTAAATGAAGCTACTCGAAAAGATCATTTCCTATTGTCATTTATGGATCAAATGTTAGAGAGATTAGCTGAAAATGAGTTTTATTGTTTTCTAGATGGATTTTCAGGGTATTTGTAATTCCCAAGACCGATAGATCCCCAAGACCAGGATAAAACTACTTTCCACATCCCATAATGAGGAACTTTCCGTGTACCGTCGCATGCCCTTTTGGATTTGTGTATGCTCCTGTACTTTCCAACAATGCATGATGGCCAATTCCATGATATGATCGCGAAAGACTATGGAAGTGTTTATGGATGATTTCTCAGGTTTTGGGGATAGTTTTGATTCGTGCCTCTCCAATTTAGAAAAGATGCTAAAAAGGTGTGAAGACACAAATTTAGTTCTTAATGAGATATAGGTGTCAACTTTATGTGTAGAGAAGGATTTTGTATTGAGGACATAAAATTTTCAAAATGGAAATGTGAGGACGATCGCGTTTGCTAAAGTTGATGTTATCGCTAAGCTCCCTCGCCCGACCTATCGTAAAAGGTGTTAGAGTTTCCCCCTAGTTCATGCGGGAGTTTTATATTAAACCAGACGCTTTATGAAATCCCAGACTATTCAAAAATAATTCTAGACCTATGACTCCCATCTTGAGAAGGAAACACCGATTTGTGTTTTCTAAGGATTGTATTGATGACACTTTGAGAGTTCTCTTAAAAATGAAGCTTACTGAAGTTCATCTCTAAGATTGTCCCAGATTGGAGAACCACCTTTCGAACTTATGTTGATGCTAGCCCATCGCGATTGGTGCGGTTAATAGGACAACGAAAGATGAATAGCACTTTCATCCATAATTAATTATGCGAGTAAGACGATGACCGAGAGCACAACATTTCATTACAACTACGAACGAGAAAGCGAAATCTTTTACCGTAGTGTATAGCTTTTGAAAAGTTTCGGCATATCTTTGTCTTATCTAAAAGCATAGTGTATAACCGGATCACGTTGAAAGTCTTCACAGTTCGTGTCTCTCTCAAAGTACCTTAGGAATAAACAAGATGCCAAGCCGAGGTTGCTCCGATGGGTACTCCTCCTACAAGAATTTGACACCACCATCCGTGAATAAAAAAAAGGAAGTGAAACCTTGCAGGCCGATCATTTATCAGACTTTT
The DNA here is from genome assembly GCA_026074375.1 of Tanacetum coccineum. Taxonomy (NCBI): domain Eukaryota; kingdom Viridiplantae; phylum Streptophyta; class Magnoliopsida; order Asterales; family Asteraceae; genus Tanacetum; species Tanacetum coccineum. The sequence continues at coordinate 22,452 of BQNB010101122.1, read as the reverse complement.
GGAGATCCTCATAAGATGTATTCGAAGACCATAAGACATAAATGAAAATTTTCCTTTAGAGACTCTTGGTGCTTTAACTAGTAAAAGTACCCCATGGTTTGCGGACTTTGCAAATTTCCATGCGGGGAATTTTATCATCAAAGGAATGATGACTCAACAAAAGAAGAAGTTTTTCAAGGACGTTAAACATTATTTTTGGGACAATCCTTATCTTTTTCGTATTTGTGTGGATCAAATTATTCGAAGGTGTATGCATGGGCAAGAAGCTAATGATATCCTCAAAGCTTGTCATGAAGGACCCACTGGTGGCCATTATCGGTGCAGTCCTCAACCACTCACCGCTCGTAAATATTTGATGCCAGGTTTTCTTCTTTCTTTTAGGCCGACATATATTGAGAATGCCCCATACTATGATCAAATCTTGTGATACGTGTCAAAGACAAGGCAAAATTTCACAACGAGATGAGATGCCTCAAAATGCTATTCAAGTTTATGAAATTTTCTATGTATGGGGTATCGATTTTATGGGACCTTTTCCGTCTTCACGTGGAAATAAATACATCCTCGTTTCCGTTGATTATCTTTCAAAGTGGGTGGAAGCAAATGCGCTCCCCGAAAATGATAGCGCAAGGATGTAGTTAATGTTTTTTATTTGAAAATCTCTTTTGCCTAATTGCGAGAACGCACCTCTTATAGACAGCTAATATAAAGCAATACGTGAGACCCATTTTTTCGTAATGATCAATTTGCTAAAGTAATGTCTAAGTATGAGAGTTCACTCACTCGTCTTGCTACCTAGCTAATCACCCTCAAACATAGCGGGTCAAGCAGAGGTGTCCAAATCGCCGAGTTTGGAAACTGATTCTAGAAAGGATGGTTTGGAGAGAGAAAACCGTGCCATATTGTGGTCTGACAACTTTAGGATTACACTTTTATGGGCATTTTGTAACCGATTTTAGAGATCAGCCGATTAGGTTGGTACGCCTTACCAGTATTTAGTATATCGGGAAAGTCTTGCCCTTTACCAAACCGAGTTAAGCATAAGAGCTTATTGGGCTTTGAAACATGCTATTTCGATCTTAAAACTGGCGGGTATCACCGGAAGCATACAAACTCAACGGAACTTAATCGGGAGCTTCGTGATCGAAGCTTACGAGAATGGTCTTTGATATATAAAGGGAGACACGAAGTCACATACTCTAAGAGCAAAAACCGCCTTATATCAATGTTTGGTGACCAGTTTTAACTCTTCACTCTCGCTAAAGATATTCTCTGAGAGGACAAATAGCTTAAAAAACACGTTGGTCGGTACCTTTCACCATCACACAAAGTTTTTCAGACGAAAACCATCAAGTATCTTAACCCGATGGTCCAAACTTTTAAGGTGAATGGGTCATCTGTGAGTTGAAGCATTACTTCGGAGGGTGTACTTACACCCAAGGCGTACCAGGATCTCAAAACTTTTCTCCAAGGCCTAATAAATTCAAGGACGAGTCAAGCTATGTATGACACGGTTTACCAAAAACAAAGCGCTTATCTTGTGGGAGGCTACCCCATGCTTATCCTTCTATCTTCTTTTCTTAGATTTCTAATGTGATTAGGTAGGCTTGTACTCTTCCGATTCTTCTTGTTGTTATGGTGCTTGTGATTGTTACTGTAGGAGTAACCCAAAAATTTTTGAAGACTCTCGTGTTCAGGTGTTTTTTGGTCCCGACATCACACTCGAGCTCCCTATCCTTTGCTTGACACTGGAAGTTAGTGGAAATCCATATATCTAAGAGTTTTTAATCGACTAACATTATCATTTAGGCATACATTGATAAACGGCTGAGATTTTTGTGATACCTTTCATCACGCTTAACTAGCATTCGACTTTTTTGAGTTTCTAGTATGGGGTTTCTTTAAAAACATAGGCAAGGATACATTGAGGAAAATGGTTAATTTTAGTATGGGGTAGTATATCTTATCGATATGATCTTACCTACTTTTAGCCCGTCTGTTCTCACGTACTCACCCCGTTTTTCCCACAGAAAATTTAAATTTTTTAGTCTTAAATATAATGCAAAAAAATTGGTTAAAAAATAAGTCTTGAAATAAAAAACTAGTTTGTCAACGAATGTAAGTTTTCCGTTTGGGTGGGAAAGAAAAGTAAATTTCTGACCTGACCCTTTCATACCGGGTTTTATATCTTAAGCTTCTCTTAACTTTAAATCGTTATTTTGCTGAACTTTTATAAACGGGAAGCTATAAAACGCAAGTCGAAGCTTTAGAAAGAAAGGGTCAAGACTTACTACAAGATCACACTCTTAATTGATTATTAAATATGTAAACTTATCGATTTATTAGAGTTGAAGATTGTTCCAGTCTATTGAACTTTGTTAAAGTGCCGATCTTATTCGTTAGGCTGAAGTATTCATGAATTTCTTTATTAGAACATTTAAATTGTGAAGAACAAGAAAAAAGGATGTTAGAGTAGAGTAGTCTGTTAGTGATCTAAGCATAGAATAGTTGGATTTCTTTAAGGCTCATAATGTTAATTTAAGCTTTTCTCTCCCCATTCAGCTTGTTTCACCTTTAACAATATAATTGTTTAAATAAATAAGTTGAGTGGTTTTTGGTTCTATTAATTAGTTAATAGAAGTTTTCTTTAGTTCCATGATGATATAAGATGAGTACAACACCAGAATACTTAATTTGGCATACTATATGTATCACAATAAAAAGTATTTTGCTATCCCTTAAAGACCTTAGGGTATATGGGGTAAGTAGATCTAATCGTGAATTATAGCCTTATTCCATCTCCGTTAAAGAGCCTTAAGGTATATGGAATGGATATTGTTTCTTAATTGTATGTCTTGTTTGTCCTATTCAAAGACCTTTAGGGTAAATGGTGCAAATAAGATTTGGTCCATTTTATGTCTTCAAGAGGCCTTAGGGTATAGTGACATAATTAGCAGCCGTTGCTTAAGTAACCTAATAAAAGCTAAATTGAGTAAGAGGTCCCATCGATGTGGACTATGTAAAAATCTTGGATTGCATTTGAACTTTGAAAAGAGGCTAGGAGCTAATTAATGCATCCTTAACCGTGTCACACTTTATTTTTGGAATTAATAAGTATCGAAATAAAGTCTTAAAGAGCCTTCGGGTATATGACTTAAATAACATCTTCATATCAAAAATTAGGAATATAGTAGGGAGAAAAGTAAGTACTAGGCAATAGCTTTTATGAGTAGTACCATCTCACCCATAACACCAGCATCACATAGTCTGCCACATGGTCTATTCTTGATTTAAAAGCTTGGCTTGGAGAAGTGAAAAGTCGTTGGACATAAAATTTAGCCATTTGGACACATTTTTGTGCTTTTATTTTGTTTCCGTGATCCTAAAGGTTATCAATGAATAATGAAAGCAATACATTATAGCGTTACTACTACATGATTAAGTTGTAATTGTAAATTAGAAAAATTATGTAAAAACGAATACAACAGAGTACATCATGTCTAGATAATACTGGTAAAAATAGGTTGGTTTTAAAAAAATTTGTGATTTCTTTAAAACACTAGATATCCCCACAACAGTCTTTTGGCTACTTTCAAAGAATTAGTTTGGGAAGTTCTGAGGTCATTTTGGTTTTAGGGCATAAAACAACGATTGCGTGGGGACACGACAATCACTTAGTTGGGGAAGTTTGATATGTGAGAAATCACATGAGCCTATTTAAAGATCCACATATCACTCTGCACCTTAAATGACAAAATGTGAAAAAATATGCTTGTATTGTGTATTTTGTTATTTTAATGTTAGGTATGGATAATTTAGTGCAAAAAACCACAAGATAACGGTTCAAAACCGGACAAACACGATCACGGAATGGAAAGTAGTACACAAAAGAATGGAAGTTTTCTAGCAAAGGTCCACCAAATCAAACCTTGGTCAACCTTGGTCAAACTAAAAAAGACAACACCCTCAAACACACCCGTAAATGAAGCTTCTAGATGATTTTCAACAAATTCACAATAAGGTCCCCTTAAAACCGTAACAAATACCGTTAGTCCTTTTTATTATATAGACTAACGGTCGTTATCTCTTTTATAAAACCCAATCCCATATAAAATCACCAAGACCCATTTTAACATTTTCTCGGAGCACAAGTACAAAAACAGAATGCCTAAACGTCGTTTATAAAACCTAACAAGTCAACTCACGTTTAAACCCGGGTCAAATAAACGTAACGTATAAAAAAAGGGGCACGGGAATTGTGAATTACTATTCATGTTTCTTCCCCAATTTACCCAGCTCGAAATTAACCTAAATAAAAAGGAAATTAACTCAATCCAACGTGGCCACAAGAGATTCTAGTACTAATGCAACACGCACAGCAAGCTATTACAATCACAAGAGCCATGATTGGGTTAGCTATGTACAAAGGGAATGACACATGGAGCTCCAAGGGAAAGCATACTTTAAAATGAGATATTTAGCACTAAAGTAAATAGTATACTAAGGGCTAAATAGGCAAACACAAGAGACGGTTTTCCCAAACTTATTTGGATTGCCAGCTTGGGCAAATCCGTTGAGATGGAAATTGATCGTAATATTTATTCTTATTGAATTGCGACAGCCAATAGTTATTGTGATATACTTCTTAATGAAGGTATCTCACATATGATTGGGATTGTGGGTGGTGCATGTGGGATTGGCAAATTTTTTAGTGAATTGATACTTAATGGGTTCTTTGTCGGGAAATAGGAGAGTTGGAAATGTGGAAGATTCAAAAAGCCGAGGGGTATGTAGTGAGTGACGAGAAACCTCCAAGTTACCTCGCCTCCTATCCACGAAGTAAAATCAGAGAGGGTATCCACCCCCGCCCATCTCACGACGCATGTTACTTACTTCTATTGTTTGCCAACCTCACTCATCATCTTCAGGGGAGCAAGTTTTATCTGGAAGGCTATATGATTTAGAGCTTATAGTAGTAATTAAATAACTTTCGCCTTTATGTCACTTTCTAAGAGCATTATTTGATTCTTAAATTATTCATTTCATGCAACTTTTCACTTTTCAATTTATGTAATCTACTGTGTTCTAGTTAATGCAAGTTTAAAATTGTTCTTTATATTCAATCTATCTGCTGTCCTTTTAAAATAATGAGTTATAAAGAGACTGTTTAGCTAAAAATGAATGTGTCTGGGTGGTGAGAGTAAAAATGAATTGGAAAGAAATAAAAGATCTAAATAAGCTCTACGTTTCATAAGCTCTTTTTGTCCCTTAAGCATACTTAAACATCTGCTTAATTACTTGAAGGTTCTAAATAGAATTAGATTAGCTGCTTAATAGAATTCAAGTGGTGATAGTTTCTATAAGCAACTATCAAATTCCATTAGACTTCCCAGTAATTTGAAACTGGAGCTTTTAGTAGCGTTAAGGACAAAAAGAGCTTATGAAACATAGAGCTTATTTTAGATCATTTTTAGCATAAAATAAACTTATAAAAGACCGATTGCATAATTCACTAGAACAATTAAACTTTCATTACTAGAAAACAGAGTTACAAAATTGAAAGTGAAAAGTTACATGAAATGAAAATACGAATAAGCTAAAGTGACATAAGCTAAAATTATTTAAAAACTACTAAAAGCTAAAAACTATCTCCCCCTGCTGTGAGTGAGAGAGTCCTGTGTAGTTTATATACTTCAAGAAGCTTCTAGGTCTTGGATACACGCTCCCCTCTGCTTTGATCATCACCCTTCATTCATTGCCAATCATTGGATCCTTCATTTTGGCCGTTAGATCAATTTCTATCACACGGATTGCCAAGCTGGCAATCCAATAAGTTGGGAGCTCTTGTGTTTTCTTTAAGTAGCCTTGATTTAGTGCAAAATCCCATTAAAGTAATGTTTTCCTAGAGCCCACGTGTCATTCCCCTTGTCCATGCTAACCAATCATGAGCTCTTGTGACGTAATAGCTTGCCAGCGTGTAGCATAGTACTAGAATCTCTTGTGGCCACGTTGGATTGAGTTAATTTCCTTTTTATTTAGGTTAATTTCGAGCTGGGTAAATTGGGGAAGAAACATGAATAGTAATTCACAATTCCCCTCCCCCTTTTTTATACGTTTCGTTTATTTGACCCGGGTTTAAACGTGAGTTGACTTGGGCTTTTATAAAACAGTTTGGGACATTTGTTTTGAACTTAGGCTCGAGAAAATGTTAAAGGGCTTGGTGAATTTATAAGGGATTTGGTTATAAAGAGATAACGAGACTAACGGTGTTAGGGCTTTAAGGACTTATTGTGAATTTGGTTTTAACATTAAGGCTTATTTAGGTATTTTTGAGGGTTTTGTCTTTTTGTGGTTTGACCAAGGGTTAACCAAGGTTGACTTTGTTGACCTTTGCTAGAAAACTCCCATCTCTTGTGTACTCTTTCCATTCCCGTGTTTGTGTTTGTCCGATTTTGACCGTTTTCTTGTGATTTTTGCAATATCCATACCTACACATTCACAAACAACAAAATACACAAATACAAGCATATTTTTGCACATTTTGATCATTTAAGGGAGCCATTTATGGTATAAATAGGATAGGTGAATTTTCTCACAAATCAAAAATCCCCAAACAAGTGATTGCAAAATTCTCCAAACTAAGTGATTGCCGTGTCCTCACGCAATGTTATATGCTCTAAAACCAAATACTCCAAAACCTCCCCAACTAATCCTTTGAAAAATAGCAAAGTCTTTTGTGGGGAGAGTTAAGAAATCACAAGTTTAAAAACACCCCGTTTTCTCATTTTTATGATTTTCATAATTTACAACTTACAACTTATTAATGTGTGACATAATGTATTGCTTTCATTATTCATTGATAACTTTTAGGATCACGGAACAAAAAGCACAAAAAGCAAAAAAAGTGTCTAAATGGATAAATTTATCGTCCCCGATTTTCACTTCTCCAAGCCAAGCCTAAAAACAAGATCATTGTAAAATACAAGTTATGATGCTAACGCTACTCATAAAAGCTAATTGTGTATTACTTCTCCTCCCTTATTCCTAATTTTGTATCTCAAGATTTTATTTAAGTCATATACCTGAAGGTTCTTTAAGACTTTATTTCGATACTTATTAATTCAAAAAATAAAGGGTAACAGTTAAGACACAATAATTAGTTCCTAGCCCTTTTTAAAAGATCAAATATCATCAAAATTAAGTTCATGATTGAAGCCAAACCACACCTTAAAATATATATAATATATAATAAAATATAAAATATATATAGTAAGAATAGTCTAGAAACAAAGTCAATAAAACCGAGAAGTAGTATAGAATGTTCCCGGGTCGTTAATCCCCAACGAGGCTGTGCTGGAAAATCGATACGGTCGGAAGATTTGAGTTTGAAGGAGAAAGATGATTTGAGAGTGTGGTAAGTTAAATTAGACAATAACAAACAAAAACGTTTAAGAAAAACCTAAAAATTAAGAAATTAAGCTAGAAAACGAGAGCACGAATCCCGAACAAAGGGGCTAAAACCTAAAAACTTCAAAATTAACCCTACGGAGAAATTTTCACTTCTAAACTACTCTAGGAGTCAAATAACGAAGAATGAAAAAGACTAGACTGAAAACGGAGTTCGTTTGACCCAAAAACGAGTCAAGACAAGAAACCGCACCCGACCCCGTTCTCTAAAAAGCAAAAAGTTGTAAAAATAACCCTACGAAATTTTTTATATTTTTCCTACGAACTATATGACTAAATAAAATTTTCTAAAAAAGAAAAATATTTTTTTGATAATTTTTGTATTTTTTATGAATTTTGAAAACTTTTAACTAAATTAAATTATAAAAAAATACTAAATGACTTTTAAAAATTCTGAAAATTTTACTAAAAATACTTAGCACTATAATAATCCTACGAAAAATAAGAAACAAAAAGTTGGCTTATTAATAAGCCCGTAATAAGCTGTTAACAGCTTATAGGCTTATAAGCCAAAAACCACCTTAAATACCAAAGCCCTTGGGACTATGACAGAAAAGTCCCAAGGGCGCAGCGGTATGTGTGTTATAAAAGAAAGGTGTACGAGGGTAGAGACCCGGGTTCGAGTCTTGCTCACCCGGGTAACCCCTTGTCTCCTTTCTTTTTTTTTGGAAAAACTTTGTAAAGCAAAGTTGTTAAGCTCGTGGGGCTTAACAACTTTCTCAACTACAACTTTTTTTTGAAAAGCTATAAATAAGCTGTAAATAAGCTTTTAAAATGACTGAAGCTAAACTAATAAGCTAAAAAAAAGACTTAACCTAACCTAGATAAACATTATGAGCTTAAATTCTACAAACTAAATAAGCTAAAAAGAGCTTAAGTGACAGAAACTAAAAGTGAGCTAAATAGCTTAAAAAGCTAAGCTGTTGGCACTCAAATAAGCTAAGAAAATGAGAAAATAAGCTCAACAACTTACACACTATCCTAAAAAGCAACTAAGAGCACAATTGAGCTTATACTACATTGCATGTGCGTTGCTTTAGCGGCATACTAAGTAGACGGCATACTAAGTAGACGACAGGTTCGTGTAATTCGTTCATGCTTTAGGAAATAGTTACACAGATCATCACAAGTGTGACAAGGCAACAACACTAGGAGAAGCAATCTAGGGAGTAATACATGATTAAATAAACACAATCTTTTATCTTATTGTTATCACCAGTAGCTTAGTTAATATATTTAGTTTAATAGCTAAAACCAACCACCTCTCCAATTATATGATTTACTTGCTTTCCATAAAATATAAAAATACAAAAATAATCTTCTCTCAACCCTTAGAATTCTGTTAGACCATGATCAAGCCTTCCCAACCTATTCCCCGAGTGAACGATAAACAACCTCGAGTCTTGCCTATAATACACTACAACGATTAGGTACACTGCCTAGGGAGTTGTAAAACTTCTTGGGTAGAAGTCTTACGAGACCCGCATCAAGTTTTTAGCACCGCCGCCTGGGGAATAGTTAGGTATTGATCATAGTTTAGCTTAGTTCTACTTGCTTGAATCCTTTCAAGTAAGATTTAATTCCCGCATATTAGCTTTCTTGTAGTCTATCTTTTCTTCGTGTTATCTGTTTCGTAACCCATTCTCGTCAACCGCCATGGGAGACAAGAATCCTATCCGTACTCTAGGAGATTACTCCAAACCAAGCCACGAGGGCTACAGGAATACCATCGAGCTCCTCGCAGGGAACAACATTGTACCTCTTTGATCCGACACCATCCGGTTGGTGCAAAACGGATGCTCATTCCACGGACTTCGGTCCGAGAATACAAACCAACACCTCAAGGATTTCCTTAAACTTGTGGACTCACTTGACCTTGACTGTGAAAATATGGAAAGAACGCACCTGCATTTATTTCAATTTTCCCTACGCGATCAAGCTATCAATTGGCTTAAACGTCTTCCAACAGGATCCATCTCCACATGGGAGGATCTTACTACCCGATTCCTTACTTAATTCTTTCCACCGGGAAGGACCGCAAAACTCCGCAATGATATCCTGATGTTCCAAAAACATCATGGAGAATCTTTATCCGAAGCATGGACTCGTTTCAAGGACTTACTCTAAAAAGTCCCTCGTCATGGCATAGACCTTTGGCTCCAAGTCCAAATTTTTTATGACCATGTCAATCCCGTCACAAGACGAACCATTGGTAAGCTTCGTGACCTCAACCCCGAAGAATCTTGGGCAATATTAGAGGACCTCTCCCTCTATGACAACGAAAGTTGGAACGACCCAAGGGATTTCGCTAAGCCGGTCAAGGCAATCACTTTGCCTTAAGATGTCCCGAGTACATTTGACCGCCATATAATCTAGCTCGAAAATCAAGTCTAACGCTTGATGGAAGCTCATCTTTCTCCGACACAACCTACCTAAGTAAACAAAATCACTACCCCATGTGAAATCTGTATTGGTCCCCACGACACTCAGAATTGCATGGAAAACCCCGAACAAGCCTTTGTTGAGTACGCATTCTCGCGTACCATTGAAGCGGGAGGTAAGTGGTATACCTTTAAGCACGAGCAAAACAATCTTGGTGACACCTATAATCCGTCATGGAAAAGTCACCCGAACCTTAGGTGGAGACAACCTTAAAATTCTCAAAATAATTTTTCGAACTCACCTAACCGGTTCTGACCCAACAGTTCGATCCCGACCCGTTCCTTCAACAACCGTCCTCAAAAATTTAACAATTAATCAAATATAGAAGGACTAGTTTCCAAATTCATGGCATCTCAAGACGCTAGACTATCCAAGTTTGAAGCCGATTTCAAACAACACCAAAGCGAGATGACCAACAAAATCGACACAGTGTTAAAGGAAATCACATATCAAATTGCAGGAACACTACCTAGTGATACGGTTAAGAACCCAAAACTGGGGACACATCCAGTTTCTTCTGCTCGTTCTTACCTAATTATCGATCCTCAATGTTCATCTCACCTGTCCACTTCGATCAACGCTATCAAAGCACATTTCAATGATGCAATCGTCGAACCACAACAACCGGAGGAACCCGAACAAACCCTTAAAGATGAATTTAAGGATTTGAATCTTAACCTACCGGTTCTCAAAGTCCTAGACCACGCTCCAATCTATAACGTTATATTAGATAAATACGTTGAGAGTTTAGAACTAGGCAAAAATGGGTCAGCATTTGTTCAAGGAGAAACACCTGCAAAGATGGGAGACCCTGGGCTATTCACTCTACCTTGTAGATTAGGGGACTCAAAACCTTTCGACACCCTAGCTGATCTAGGACCATGCTTAAAAATAATCCCACTTTACCTCTTCAAAAAGCTTAACATCGAACTTGTAACATTTCATATTTTCAGGTCATTTACAACTTCATATAATTCACTAATTATTTTTTTTATTTATTTATTTTTTTTTTCTCTCGTACGCGTTTACTTTTAATTTTAAATAGTTAAGGTTAAATCGCGTGATTCAAAAATTAGCATTTATAGCAAACGAAAACCAAACGAATTTAATTTTTTCGTCAAGCAATCAATATGATATTTTTGCAGGAATATTATTTAACCTTCATATTTTATTTTTATTGACTTCATAAATTATGTATATTTCGCGATAAAGTGCGTTTAGGCATACCCGGAACCACAAAAATATTTCTACGCTTCAACAAGTGCCTAGATTTTTATACAATACTCAAAGTTTTATAAACCCATGTCCCCCCCCCCCTAATTTTCGTGGCATATATGTCCTAGGGGACATATAGCTCACATACTTTCCCTAATTTGGTCTTATACATTTCTAGTTATTAAAACCTAGCCCTAAGATGTTTCTTTGACTACATGGTCTTCCTTAAGACCCTCCCATTGTCCCCTTGACCAAGACCCCCTCCTTTGACTCATTTATGATTACTTTGACTAGTCCATACTATATAAGACCTAAGTTAGCTTATAAAACACATAGATAACATATTCCAAAGGTGTAAAAGCTCAAAACTTCTCCCTCCCCCCCTCTTGCTAGCTCACGGCACACACAAGCACACACACTCAACCCATACAAAATTTTATGCAACCCATACACATCTATACACATCATTCTTAAGACGTACTAAGGTGTTTTCAAGCCTCGGTTATCCATTTTCAAGTATTTATCAATAAATTGAAAGTTTGGGTTTGATCTTAAGATCCTGCAAGCTTGGTTTAAAAAATCTAAACAGGGGGTTATAGAATTGTATTTTTCATCATGCAAACATCATAATAAGGTTAATCTAGAAACTCTTATGTCTTTACAATTTTCATTTTCATGCATATATATGTTCTATGTAGTTAATCACCATTAGAAATACTTTTAAACATGTGAAAAGGATTTTTACTTGTTATCATTGTTTCATACACTTTTACATATGATATGTTGTTGGTAAAATCATGTTAAAATAGATACATAAGTATTTTACATTCTTGGTTAAGTATAAAAAGTATATATACAAGATTAGTTTTTGTAAGTTTATTAAAAAGCTTCAAGTAAAAGTACTTAAAGATATATATAAGTTATAGAGAATCTGTTTTGGTACATGTTTTATAACAGAAAAATGATATTTTATAAATGTAGTACATCTCATGAGGATTCCGAAATGATAAGAAACTTGAAAAACCGATTTATAACGAAAAAGATACACTAAAAACGAGTTTATATTAATTAATACTTTTATAAAACTATTTTTATAAAAAGTTACTATTTATTTCAGAAACTTTATTATTTTTAAACCTCATAAATAAGTATAACTTTCAATTACGAGAACGTGCTCGAAAGAAACGTTAAAAACGGATTTAAAACGACAAAGTTATGTCATTTTTACTACAAGTATATTTATAAACATTTTTTCTTAAAACCATGATCTCTAACTTTCAAATAAATGGTGATGAACTATATAGGATTATATATGATAGCCGTACTATATTACTAGGGAGTTTCATAATGAGGCCTCTTCGGATGTCGTATTGACGAGTTGTGGATTTACGATTTAAAGTGTCCTGGCTCCTCGTACGTCATGTCATGACCTCTTAATTATGATAGCCCGAACGATAGTACAATGAGGCTATATACAATCTTTAGGATTCATTAATCAAAGTACTGGAGTACTTATACGACCTATATTAATTTAGGTTGCATTCCGTCATTGCCGTAACACATTTTCTGGTATATTCAGATTGCCATTAACTCAAGGTGAGTTCATAGCCCCCTTTTTCTACAACTGTTTTACAAAATCTACGGGGTGAATTACATTGCTTATTTTACTATTGGACACAAGTGTTTTTCAAAGTGTATGCTATCCAGATTACTGCCTGATTATTTATGCCTAAGTTACCTTATTGCCGTGAAGTCCCTATTTATCATGAACCGTCAATTGCTATTATAGTGAGCGCTAGTGTTATGGATAGATCTATCGGGACTGACAATCCCCACCTTTCCTTGGGTCACTAGTTTGATCAGGTGCATTTAACATTTAGAGGTGTCCGGGTGTTGGCAAGCATCCTATATTACTTTTGTGGGGCAATCCAATCTATTGATTGAAGTACGTTAAGGCTTCGGTGTCATGAGCTTAGTGCATTAATACCTGTTTTTAGACTAGAATGTGATTTCAGAGTCTACTTTACTCGATCTTGTGGTCCATCCTTTTTTACTGATAAAATATGCTTTTCACTCACCCATTGTGTTGAACTTTAGCAAGTAATTTCAGGTCCTAGAGTATGAAGATTGGAGGGCGCCGTGCGGCGGATATCAATGAAGAACGGATTCTGTGTTTTATCTAAAGTTTATGCAACTTTTATTATCTTTAAAAACTTAAGTCATCTTTTGGTATTAAGAAGCTTTTGTTTAATTAAGAATGTTTATGACTTTTAAAACTTATGGGACCTAATGTATGAACTCTGATATTTTGCTATGGCATCAAATGAAATTTTGTCTTAAACGTCCATTTATGGTCGTTTCCTATATCTTGATTGTTGTACTTTGAAGTAGCACCCCATTGTTACCATTCCGCTGCGACTCGATTTTGGGGGTGTTACACTGCAAAACCAAGTAAGAAACATACAAACAAACTAATATGCAAAAATTAAAATGAAATAAGACAAAACATAAATTAAAAGATAGGCATGGGGTGCCTCCCTCGAATCGCTTGTTTTTGTTTGAGTCTTTAGCTTGACTCCACCTTTATTTATTAGGTAACCGGGTGTCCATCCCCTCACTTGGGATCAAGTGTGGGTGGAAGTAGTGGAAGTAGTAATAGACACCCTTAGGGTGTTAAGTATCTACAGGATAGGGAAATGATGAGAAACTGAAAGCTCATAACTTCAGGAGGATATGTAATGTCCCTATCTACCTTACATGGTTTAGATGTTTTAAACACTCCATATAGGGGCTTATTAGTTGAGTATGAATGAAAGGCTCAATATTAATGATAACTGAATGTACCTGAATTTTCATAAAATTTGATTGAGGTCTCATAGCTAGAAGTCTTTCAAGCTCTTCTAGATCCTTAGTAGGATTAAAATCAGCTTCCTCGTCAGTCATAGCTACATTCAAGATCTTGTCACCGAATTCTTCCAAAAGTTCGTCCAAAATTAATTTAGTAGCCGGTGCTACATAATCATCATTAGGTGGTGTGATGTGAATGGGTTATAGGATCACAGGTTGTATTATTTTGTCTAATTCATCAGGGACGCTAAAAAATTTCCTAATTCGTTCTACGTCCTCGACCGTAATATCCCACATATCAAAAGTATCCCCATCATCACCATCTTCCTCCTGATCCTCCTCCGAATCATCATCCTGTTCCCAAATACTATCCTGAACTATATCATGCCCCATTTGCTTTATGTTTTCAGCTCTTGTTCTAAATAAGTCATCTAAGATTTTATCAAAGTCGGAATCCTTTTTACTAGTGTTAGGTTTGTGTGGTGGTTGAGCGAAAAATTAGGGTGTGAAACCATAGGAGTGATTATTGAGTGGATTCATTCATAGGCCTTGTTTAGCAACATGTAGATTATATTATGCTATAATCATATTTTCAATGTCTACATTGTTGCTCTCATTAGATGATACAAAATAATTCTTAGGATAGGGTTGAATAGGTAGGAAATAAGGGCGCGGAGGAGTTAAGTTATGAGAGTACGGATAGCTAAAAGTCTTACTCTTATTCCGGTGACAAGAGTCAACATCCACCTCATTATAATTAGTTAGACTTCTTCTGGATCGAACATCATCCCATAATCTCCTTTCTTTTGTAGCTTCTTACCAAGGTAATCGTTTTCGTCATGTTCTCATTGTTAGGCTTTATTTTCTTGTTTTTTTGAAAATCAATATGTGATAACAGGTAGATTGTGCAATTACAAAGAAATAAAATATATACAAAACTCAAATTTAAAATCTAATTAGCTCCCCGGAAACGAGGCCAAAAACTTGATGCGTATTTTCTTTTAAATAGTTATTTACCAAGTTTTAATTTTATAAAACTCGTTTCACCTTACAAACGCACTAACGAGCAGAGAACCCGACCTTGAGTAGTGTAGTTATAGTAAATCCGAGGTCGTCCTAAGAGCTAAAGGGCGGCAGTAAATCTGAGTTTAAAGTGTCACGTTTTAAAGCTGTTTTAGAAATTAAATTTTAAGAGAATAAATGAAAGGAATTAAACTAGTTTTATTCAATCAATGGGATTGGTATAGTGGAAAACAATTAAGAAGATGAACCCATTTAACTTAATTAAATATCCAAGGTTGAATTATCTTGATCTCAAGTGCAATGTCTAATTCTTGTTTTATTAGTGGTTTCTAGATCGTCTAGACTTGATATGTGCTTACTGCAGTATTTACTATACTTTCCCGTAATTCCGACTCAGTCCAAATCGTATAGGAGATAGGTTATCCATGTTGTAGTGATTAATCCCAACTATTCCCAAAACATATCTAATAACCTATGCAGATTATTAACCCCCTCTGAAAGAGTTCATGCGCTTTCTAAGTATTTCGGGCGATAAGTGCGGTGACACGGTTTGTTCCTACAATAGGCTAAGGAGTGTTAGTGATCCTCCCTCAGTACCCCTTTGGAATCCCATAATGAAAGATAATTAATAATAGGGGCAAGCAAGGTCCAAAATCCACCATACTACAAAAAACCCAGGGTTTCAACGATTGTTCAAGGAATATCTACGAAAACCAGAGTTCGTGTGACAAAGAGATCAAAAATAATTAACACAAGGAATAATTTATAAATTAAATGAACAAGAGTTAAAATTAAAACATGATAATATCAAGTTAAACAATTAAGCCGTGACCAAATAAAATTATTAAAAAATATTTAATTGAAATCAAACTGTAATTGTTGAAGAATTATGTACAAATCATGTTGAAATAATGCTCCCGATCTTCCAGTTGGATCTCGTGGCGAACCCCAAAGGGGTTCGCCCTATACCCGAATCAAGCAGGCAGGCTACCTGCTCCTTCTATTTCTTCCTGGGGCTGCGTCGTAATTAAACAAAAGGGTTTTACCCCTTTTGTCTCTTTTGTCGGCAAGAGCTACGAACCAGAGAAAGAAAATTCCCAATTGAATGCCTCCAATATCATTCTACGAATGATATCTATACAATATTTGGTAACTATACAAGTTTAGCCCCTCATTATTTATGGCAAATAGTAAATATTTAATGAAACTTCATCATTTTTGCGCAGTTTTAGTCCCCTGTGATGAGTCATACTTTATGGCGTAACCCAATACTTGGTTACGCCGTAACACTTCTGACGCGGATTTCCTTTATTAAGAGATAATATTGGTTACAGCATAATTAAAAATCTCGTTGCGTCGTAACCCTTAGTCAGCAACAATATATTTTCCATTAATATAGATTACGGCGTAACTATTTGGTACGTTACGCCATAAAGCCTCGTCAGGCACCGTATAATCGTAATATTTTAAGCGATTCTTCCTAATTCTTAATTAAAAGTGTTCATATTTCGGCGTACGTAACTCGTGTTGTCGTTACGCGTAACTTCATCTTCAGCACAATTTCCATAAGTAAAACTTGGTTACGGCGTAATCATGGTATCAAGTACGACAGTTTAATCTGATTATTGCGGGGATTTTGATGTAAAAAAACGTTTTTCTGCATCTTTTCCATTCCATGCCAAAATTACCTAAAATATAAAATATAAGCGAATTAAGTACTAAAACGATATAAAGCAAGGTTGTCAAGATCGCGATCCCACCTGGGATCGTTTTTGTCTTTGCAAGATCGATATCGTAAGATCGGATCGAGATCGTAAGATCCTACCAATTTATCATGTTCTGTAAGCAACGGATAAACGAGTCAAACTATTTTTATTTCTAACTCATCATCAAAGATAAATTTATATAATATCCTCTTGAAAATAATGTCAAGTTTCAAATTTAAAAATACCAAAAGTAATGTTAAACACAAAAAAAAGTCAAGTTTCAATCGTCACATTCACGATTTCTAGCGGAATAAAAATTACATAAATGCTAATAAACGTCTCAAAAACAAAGTACATCACTAGTATTCACTACAATTAAGTTTCTAAATTAAAAACTTAAAGGTTAATAGTTAAAACTATGAAAAGATAAAAGAAAAAACAGCAATTATCTGTAAGAATCTTTTTGCTTCAGGTAACTAGAACATAAGAAGAAAAACCCTAATTTGTTTCATGTAATTTCAATTTGGGAAAAGTAGATAATTAGGTTTATTGATTAGAAATCTTAAAATGAATCGTCAATACTTGTTACTTGAGAACCGACGACTCGTATTGTTCTTTTTTGCGCTAAAAAAAGTAATGGTATAGTAAAGTATGTAAGTATGTTAAGTCAGTAAGTTTGTAACTGGTTAATTTGGTAAACTCGTATCGACAGCGATCTTACGTGCGAGTTTTCGAATCCTACCTCTGATGCAGATCCTACACCATCCTACATACATTTTATCAGGGTAGGCAAGTAAGGATCGTACGATTTACGGTGTATACTATCGAGTTTGACAACCTTTATATTAAAGTAGTGCAATAAAAACAGGATATTTGATTATAAAAAAGAATATTAACATAATTTGATGTTTATCACTTGTTCCTTTAGCTTGACTTGTATGTGATCTTGAGCACTTTGAGATCATTAGCCACATTCAATCTCTTAGTCATTATCTTGTGTTATCTTGCCAACGTGTGTACTTGTGACTTTTAAACCGATATGCTCATACTTTTCTTGATTCTTTAACTTAAAAGCTTAAATGATGCATCTTTCTCAAAGTTCTTTAACTTTAACACTTCGTCGCTTCGAGAAAGACGTGCAGATTATTAGAAGTAGCGGGAAGTCTTGAAACTTGTACTTGAGCTTTCTGATGTCTTTAAATGTCGATCATGTAGGAGCTTAGGGCAATTGAATTCTTGTGGAGTCAGCTTGGAATCAGGTACTCATCTGTCACTCTTTATGTGAATTCTGCAATAAAACCGTTATTCAACTAATTTGGGGGACGAATATGGCTTTGTCATTCGCCCTTGTTTAGTAGGAGTATCCTTCGAATCCGTCCACCACACCCCCTAAGGATCGACCTGTGATCAGGTAGATCCAATTTAAGAAGAATCTGTAGTATTGAATCTTTCTAACACATATGTATTAGATTCATTATACTCAACATGTTCTCATTATCAGAACGTCCTAAAGCAGGCAGCATGATAAGAGTGAACTAGTGAGTTACTATCTCACCGATTAAATAAAAATTGATTTGAAAAATCAATCGACGCGTCACTTGCTAAAGTGGTTTTGTGACACATCGAGAGTTTTAGCATTTCAAAATTCATCAATTGTCGATTCATAGCCTGGAACAAGTTTGATTCATATAGAATCGCACCATTGTTTCTTTCCAGTTGTCATATGTTTGATTCATAAGAATCGCACAAGTCACCTACCAAGAGCTTGTTTGATGTTGGCTCTAGTGTGAGAATTCGTATTTTCAAGTAAATATATTTATTATAATTTATTCTTATTTCTATCATTATTTTACCGCAACTGTACTAGATTCGTGTTCATCAGCTAAGTTTAAGTCTTATTTTAGACTTTCTTCCATCTACGTACCTATCGTAGTTAAATATTTCCATTTTCACCTCTAAGTTTTATAAACTTTATTTTTACAATTTTAGTTTCGATTCACGTTTAGCCGAAAACCTTGTTTAAACAATATACACTTAAGTATACCTTTGTAAAAAAATTTACTTGTACACAAATAATACATAAAATAAAATAAAATAAAAAATCTAGGCCCAAGCCCTCTTATTGTTGCCGCCCCATTTTTCACCCAAAACCACACTCAACATTTTCTTCTTTTTTTTGTTTCCCAGGCAACATGTGATGATGGGTTTTGCATGTCCATTTTATTTAAAACCCATTATTCCTCATAAACCATAAGCTCAGTAAACCCACAAGAACAATATATATATATATATATATATATATATATATATATATATATATATGTCCCTCCTTTTTCTTCTTGCTGTGTCGAACCAAACAACCTTAAAAATCCACCATTAAAAATTTTCTACTTCTCCAAATCTCTTCTACACACTCCCACAATCACCTACATTGTTATTGCATAAATCCTTATCAATAATACAAGAGAAATCACCATGCAAAGGGTTCATTAAAATCTTGATTTATTGAGTTTCTTGAGGTTTTGGGGTGAAGAAAAGGGTTAAGGGTTGAAGATTAAGGGTAAAACAAGGTTTGGTTGCTAGAAAAATCATAAGGTTTGGCCATTTAAGGGGTGTTTGGGATTCGGCTAACACAAGAGACCAAGAAGGATTTCGTGTTGATTATTTTCCTTGCACTTTCTAGCATCGTGAGCCTTCTAAAAACCCTCCTTGATTATTATTTTCTTATGTTTATATATGCATTTGTAAATTTTTTTATATAATTATGAATCCATGTGTTTTAAAGTGCTAATTAGTTATGAGGGATTGAAATTTGTTTGATGGGTTAGTGGAAGAAGATTATGTTAGTTCAGGAGTATTTCGTGTATTTGTGTGATGTGGTGAAAACGGCGTTTGGTTGTGTTTCGAAACGGGTAGGTTAATGCAGAAAATTAGTGGGTCAATTTCGGCTAGATAAAAATGCTAAAATCTGATTTTGGGTTTAAAAATATGATAGTGGTCGTTTGTAGCTTCGAGTCGATAGTTCGTGCGTCCCATAACTCCTAAAAACGAAGATTTTTATGGTTCTCCGGAATTGTTTAGAAAAATTATGAAACAAAATTATGCACTAAATATTCTAAGCTTGCTGTTGCGTTTCCTGTGAGCCGTTTTTTGGGCCTCTTCTGCTCCGAACCGGCCTTCGACTAAAACTAAAAAGTTGTTTAGAATGATGTTTTACTTCCCCGCGAGGTTTTCTAAGTCTAAAAACGAGTAATAACGGGTTTAAAAGCTTGTGTCAAATCTGCGTTTTTCATAATTAACCCACTGCATCAGATCTGATGCGAGTGCGTTTTCACCCATTTCGGTCGATTTTCGGGTCTTGGACAAAACTAAAAAGTTGTCCGGAACGTCGTTTTACATAAAAATGCTTTAGAGTCCGAGTCGTGAAAATGTATTCTAATGGGTCGTTTGGGACGGGTCAGAATTGATAAAAAAAAGGGGGGCTGTCAAAACATGTAATAAAATTAGGGGTTGATGATTTTTATTAAAAACGTACGTAGTCAGGAGCGCGTTTAGAGTACGTTTGTGCTGTAAATGTTATCGGAGGTAATTAGGTGATATATATATATTATTGGGTGCGTTTCGGTTATGTCTAAAAAAATGGTAAGTCTATTTTAGAAACTTTATATATATGTGTATAAGATTAACAAGGAAAAATATGGATAAGTATATACAAGTTATTGGTGCGTCGGAGGTTGACGGAAACTTAACATTTTATTAGTCGGTAATTAATATCATAACACATCCGGACTTTCTAAAAAATTAGGAATCTTTCTCTCATAACTTTAATTTCTTAAAATAGATAACCTGATTAAAAATAGAAACTTTTCAGAAAAGTGGCGTAAATTAATAACGAGAGAAATACTATTAATGAGAACGTCTTAACAAATAGAACTTAGGGCGCACTTATGGATTCTATAGTATATAATTATATATATGTAGTAAAAATATTTACTATTGTACTTTTACGTATCAAATTATACTTTATCGCTCTAAGACGCACCTCATATTTTCGGTGGTACTTAGCGGCTTTTGCTTGATCCTCGAGCTTGTTACTTCTGACTTTATTACTTTTGGTGAGTTCATAACCCCCTTTTTCTACATATACTTGTTTTATAAATTCTACGGGGTGAGATTACATGCTTGTTTTACCTTTGGACACAAGTACTTTCAAAATTGTATGCTATCCAGACTGTTGCTTGAATATTATTGCCTAAGTTACCTCAATGCCAATTAAGTCCCTTTTTCCTATCATGAACCGTTAAATTACTAGTGTAGTAAGCGCGAATGTTGTGGGTAGATCTATCGGGACTGACAATCCCCACCTTACTGTTGGGTCACAAGTTGATCATGGTGCATTTAACATGTTGAAAATTCTAGAATGTTTTGGCATGCATTCTATATACTTAAGGGCAGACGTTAAGGTTTCGGTGTCATGAGCTTAGTGCAATAATACATATTTCTTTTAGACTTGGTGAATTTGTTTCTCTTGTCTACACTACTAAATCTTGTGGTCCATGCTTTATTTACTGTTAAACCTATGAATTCACTCAACAAATTTTGTTGACATTTTAGCATGTTTAATCTCAGGTCCAAAGGTGTGATTCTCTGGATGGGAGCCGCGAAGGATATCATGAAGATGGATTCTGTGTTTTTTCTTAAATTCGATGCTAACTTTTAAACTTGTTCTCTAAAACAATTGTCATCTTTTGAAAACTATGTGTTATTACTTTTATGTCACCTTGTAAACTGTTGGGACCGAAACTAAACTCTGATCTTTGGTGATGCATCGAATGAAAACTTTATTTAAAAACGTCTCTTTTGAGGTCGTTTCCTATTACTTGTTGTTGTGCTATGACGTCGCACCCCAATTGTTACCGTTCCGCTGCCGCCAGATTTTGGGGGTGTGACAGATTGGTATCAGCGCCAAGGTTATAGGGAACTGGGTCATTTTTCAAAACCTAGTCTATAACCAAAATTTTTGTTTTAAAATTTTTCTGTGTCATTTTTCAAAATACAGAATCCTCATCACTTGTCTGATATCCGCGCGCGCGACTCCCTGATTCTTATTTATATTCTTTGATTAATACTATTGTATTATATGATTATATATATAACTTGGAGTTTACTTGTATCCTTTACATTTATCTTTGACGTATCATAATTATTCACGCCAGCCAAATATATAAATATTGACCGTCTCGATTAATGATGTTTATTTTATAAGAACGTCATTGTTTAAATTATAAAATCTTAATTTTATAATCATTTGTATAATATATGATTATTAAAATATATTTTCTTTTCTTCTTATAGCAATATGGAATTGCATACTGTGTTGAAAATAAATTCATGATTTACCTTTTTCTCATCTTTCTATCTCATTTTCTCCATTGCTATCTTGTACCTCGACTTAACATGCTCTTACAGATTCTTACTGAATTTTGTACTTGTATTGTTGATAGAATCATGCCGCCTAGAAGGTTGAAGAACAAATCTGTCAAGCGATTAGTGGAAAAACGTGTGGCTAAAGCTATAGAGGAATATGAAAAGACTAGAGCTAACCCAGGCAATGCTAGCGGGTCTGGATCAACAAATATAGGCGGAATGGTGAATGTGCAGGGTTGTACACATAAGACATTCATGAATGGAAAACCTTACCCTTTTAATGAAACGGAGGGTGTCTTTGGTTTAAGGCAATGGATTGAGAAGG
>BQNB010101121.1:0-24548 GCA_026074375.1 Tanacetum coccineum | reverse complement strand
TTTATTTTTAAAATTTTTAAAATTTTTTCATATTTTTGAAAATTTGGTGGGAAAACGGGGTACGTGAGAACAACGGTAAAAGTAAGTAAGATCATATCGACGATATACTACCCCATACTAAAATCAAACATTGTCCTCAATGTTTCCTAGCCTAAGACTTAAAAACCCCATACTAGAACTCAAAAAGTCTAATGCATAACTAAAACATGAAGAAAGTATCACAAATATCTTAATCCGTTTATTAGGTGTGCTACAAGATAAATGTTAAACGATAATAATCTTTAGGATATCGGATTTCCCCAAACTAATGGCAAGCAAAGGCTGGGAAGCTCGAGTGGACCGGGACAAAACACCGAACACGAGAGTCTTCAGAAAATTTGGGATATATCCTGCAAACAATCACAAGTACAAACAACAAACACAAAGAACGGAAGAGTACAAGCCTCCTCACAACACATTAGAAGCTAGAAAGAAAAATAGACAAGCATGGGGTGCCTCCCACGAAGCGCTTTGTTTTTGGTAACCGAGTTACTTAGCTTAACTCGATCCCTAAATTCATTCGTCCTTAGGGAGAGTAAATGGAAGAGAAAATCTCAATCGGGCTTTCATTAATGTTTGGACAAACATTAAAGCACATGAAAGTTCCATCCCAATGAGAGGCCACTGGCTCTAAGTGGAGATTCTGGGGTCATAAATGGTGTCCTCGTTTTTGGTGGAGGAAAGTAAAGGAGAAACCTCAGGGTAGGTGAGAAACGGGAGAAAAGTCCTAGTGACAATTGTGAAGGAATCATCAACTTCAACATTATTCTCACCTCCCCCTGGATCAAAACATTCATCTTCATTAAGCTCACCAACATTGTTAATCACTGGTGCATCGGGCTCAATATTGAAGGTTAAACGTTCATGAGTAGAATCATTGTTAAGCAAGTTGTCAATAATGTCTTCTTCCGAGTCAAAATCACTTTCAATACCTGGTGGTATCGAATCATCTGGTCCGGAAAATATATCGATATCTTCCCTATTGGGGTCACTGTCCTCGATGAGAGTAGTAGATGTAGGAAGAGACTCGATAATTGTATGAAGATTTTCCGGTGACTGGGAAGATGAATTACTGCATAGAAACGACATTCGATTGATATAATCCTCGTGCTCTCTAACAATTCCTGAATTGTGATAATTTCACCGGTGAACTCATGGTGAAGAGGATCACTCTTGGGAGAAAAACTTATCAAAGGTTCATTCTCTGGTTCATTCCTAAGTTGTTGTGGTTCATGATCGAAAAACATTTTGGGAGAAAGACTATGGGTAGTATCATCACTAAGCAAGCTCTCAAGATAGGTTACGTCCCCTTCCGAGTCATAATAACCTTCATTATACATAGGAACTTTGATAGCTAGAAAAGTATCGATCTCATCATTATCGCCTCCTGGATTGAAACACTCAGCCTCATCATTCGTTTTACATTCCAAATCAAACTCATTCTCTGGGAAATGTGGATCTTTGATGAATCCCTCGAGAATGGAAGAAACGATTTTCAAAGGAATAGACAGATCGTCGTGCAGTAAAATCTCAATGTCGTCTCCTGGAGCGAGATACTCATCTTTATTAGAATCAAAAAAAGGTATGACTAGGAAAGTCGACTCATCAAGGTTGGAATCATAAGAAACCTTGCACTCGATATCCTCTAATTCTTCATCAAAAAGAAGGTTATTGAAATTGACATCAAATTCGAAAAGAGAGTTAGATAAAGTCGGTGAATCATTACGTGGATCTTTGATGGAAGAAAGATCATCACATGAAGGTAAAACGTTCTTACTATCACTCCTGGGTGTTTCCTCAGATTCTCTTGGGATTGGGACAATTTCCTCAGTACTAATAATACGAAGGTGGTCGTCCCCCATTATGAGAGAATCCTTAGGTTCAATTGACGGTAAGGTGGATGTGATTGCAAAAACCGAAGAAACTTGAGATGTTTTGTTTGAATGAAAAATGCTCTCCTTGCAAATAACTCTAAAATTCTTCAAACAAGGCGTGATACGAGTTTGGCATTTAATTGTCGGCTCTGCGAGATTCTTCACTTCATGTTTTTCTTTTTTATTGTTGACATCTTCCGAATGAGGTGGGCAAACTTGAGTGGGTTCGTCGATAAACCTTTTGAAACTATCCTTGCATGCGTCATTAACCATTTTAATTGACTCGTTTTCATGCTTTTGAGGATGTTTTGACGTGCCATTGACATCAAAAGTTATTTGTTCATTTCTGTCCCTTAAAACAAGCTCTCCTTCATATACATCGATTAAAGCACGGTTGGTTCTCAAAAAGGATCTCCCCAGTATGAGAGGAACTCGAGGATCAGCTTTGAAATCGACAACAACAAAGTCGGTAGGAAAATGGAAATTCCCAACTTTGACAAAAATATCTTCAGCGAGTCCTTTAGGACGAGTAATCAATCGGTCCGCTAACTCTAAAGTCATCCGAGTTGGTGTAAGATCAGGCAGAGAAAGCTTTTTCCAAATAGAAAGAGGCATAAGATTTAAGCTTGCACTAAGATCGGCCAAGGCGTGGCATACATCCATCCCTGGGAAATTACATGGAATAAGAAACTTGCCGGGATCTCTAAGCTTTTCGGGAAGCTTTTTGAGAAGCATCGCTAAGCAATTCTCGTTCAATGGTATCTTAGCTAACTCAAGCAACTTTTCCTTATTCATGAGCAAACTCTTAATCGTAGGAGCAAATCTTGGCATCAAAAGTAAAGTATCCGCGAAACTAATGTCGAAGCGCAAATCTTGAAAGATTTAGAAGATCTTCTCCATTTGAGTCGAAGCTTTGTCACAAAACTTTTAATCATCACGTCGTGAAGGATATGGGATATTTGGCTTAGGTAAATTCTTTAGAATATCGGGTTCCAGAATAGAAATGGAGATAATCGGAGGTGGGATTTGAGCGGTACTTCCTTGGAAATTTGTTTGCTCTTTATCCGTTATCTCCTCGGTTTCTCGTTAAACTACATTTTTAGGAGAAGGATTAGTAGGAATCGAGGGTCCCTTATAAGCAACACCACTTCGAGTAGTGATCGCTTTCATCTCACCCTTCGGGTTTGGGATTGTGTTACTCAGAAGAGTACCCGAAGTTGAGGCTTGATTTTGAAAGAAACTTCCTAAAATACTCCGCATGTCATTATTCAAATTTTTCCTAAGATTTTCCTCTTGTTTAGTTAACGTGCTTCTTATTTCATTGATTTGACCTTGCATATTTCTCACAATTGACTCATTAGCTTTCATATAACTCGTAATTTCGGATGGAATCCCTTGTTGAAATTGATTATTATGAGCTTGAAAAGGTTGGTTTTGAAATCCTTGATTTTGAAAATTCGGCACAGGATTAACTTGATTTTGAAAACCTTGATTTTGATGAAAATTGTTTCCCCGATTGAAATTGTTTCCTTGATTTTGATCTTGATTAAACCTATTTTGACCATTGTTTTGCACCGGAGCAAAACCTGGTGGTGCCATTTGGTTACTAACTCGGTTTGGAGGTCTAGGATTGGTATTTCCTTGATTGAAATTGGCTGCAGCAGCTTGTGAAACGTACTCTTGAATGTTGTCTCGATTAACATTGCCATCGGTGGCTGGACAATTTCTATAAGAATGAGCACCTCCACAAGTTACACAACTCTGCTCGACCGCTTTTACGGGTGCGGGAGCTTGGGCTTTTTGTTTGTCGATAAGCATTGTCTTCATCATATTCTTAAGTTCAGAAACTTCGGTTGTAAGAGCAGCAACATCTGGTGAAATTCCGGGGGTAGATGAATTCGAACTCACTTTAGCAACGACTGCCTTGTTTCGTGAATTACGAACCTTGGATTTACTCTCGATAATTCTCAAGCATTCACGAGGCATCTTATCCAAAAAGTTTCCACCCGCAGCAGAATTCAACGAATCTTGATCATTAGCATTCAAAGCATTGTAAAACGTATCTAGCTGATGTAATTCTGAAAATCTGTGATGTGGGCATGCTCGAAGAAGGTCATTAAATCGATCCCCAAGCTCAAAATCGATTCGTCAAATCTTTGTTAAATCTCTGATTTTTTTTTTTCGTACGAAGATTGTGTTTTTGAAGGGGAAAGTATTGATTAATGTATCTTTGAAACAAGAATTATCCATGTCAAAATTAATCGAGGGGTTCTTTTTCCCATTAACCAGATCGGGTTGAACCTTCAAGTGAAAATGGGAAAAAGCCATAGCATTAATTTGACGTACTCGGGATATTCGGATCTCATCGTGAGGTAATCTAATTGAAATAACGGATGTGAGCATGTGGAACTCTGTATCATGCCCGAAAAACTGCTTGTTTTGAACAAGATTGATCAAACCATGCTTCAACTCAAAATTAGCATTGATTTCAGGAATTACAATTGCATCCTCGTACCCTTCGGTAGGTGCTTGGAGCAATTATGCCATAGTCCGGTTATCAGCCATCGAAACTAGGGGAGGATTAACAAAAGGTTCTTCTAAATGAATGGTTGAACAACAGCCGGTTAGGCTTGTTGTTGACGGTTACGGTTGCGGGTTTGAGAACGAGTGCGCATGCACAAAGTAGAAAAGGAAAATTTAAACTAATTTTTTTAAAAAAAATTAATTATTTTTTTTTACAATCTATTTAAACGGATAACGAGATAGACAACTTAAACCAAATAATCAAATTTACTTCACGGAAGCTTTTAAAAATTTTACTTTTTAAAGTGAGCCGTATTTCGTAAATGACACAAATGGCAAGTTTTTAAATCTTTGATTTGAGTTGGGAACTTACTAATGGATAATACCTCAATTGAAGGTATTATTTGTTGGTGTTCTTTTACCAACTTTGTTTATTTATTTTTTTATGGACAATTTTTTATTTATTTTTTTAATTTTTTTTATATTTTTTTATATGATAATTATACTAAAAGAAAAGAAAAATATTTTTTTACTTTTTATATTTTATAATTTTTTTTTTGATTTTTTTAACAAAAACAAAACTTTCAAAAATGAAAGGGTCTTCAAATCACGATCAACAAACTTCAAACGAGAGAATCTTAATCACAAATCCCCGGCAGCGGCGCCAAAAATTGATTCGTAGAATCTTATATACGTAATAATAAAATATATAATATGATGGAAAATTACCAAATTACCCTTGAGGACAAAGGTAAAAAGGAAAATCTTCACAAATATATATAATATAATACGTATATAAACCGGGAAGTATGATTCCCGGGTCGTTATCCCCCAACGATTTGTGAAATTGAAACCACGTTTGATGTTCGGACAATGATTTGAATTGAAAACAAAGATTGATTTGATTATCTACTTTTAAAAATTAAAATAAACAAATTATAACAATTAAACACGAAGACAAATAACGGGAAATTAAATTTTAACTAAAAACGCAAAACGGGACCCCTAAACGGAGGTCAAAAACCCTAAATTTCTAAAATTAAACCTAACTTAAAATTTTCTTTTTAAATGAACTCTATTTGACTAAAAAGTAAGTTTAAAGAAAACTAGAACAAAAACGGAGTTGAAATGAGCTTTAAAACACGAAAAAAGAGAACGGGAACAAATCCCGTTCTTTAAAAATCGAAATTTTGCAAATTAGACCCTATGAAAGCAAAACCAATTTTCCTATAAACTTTATGATAAAAAAAAATCTAAAAAAGATTTATATTTTTTTGATTATTTTTCTATTTTTATGATTTTTTAAAGTTTTTAATAAAAATAAATGTTTAAAAATACTAAACTAATTATAAAAATTCTATAAAAAATAAAGAAAATAACTTATACTAATTAGAACCTAGGAAAAATAAACTCGATTACACAGCTTATCAAATAAGCTGTGTAATAAGCTAAAACAGCTTATTAAGCTTTAAAGGGAAAAACGTGTATAAAAGTTAGATTTTGTAAGAGTATAACGAAAAAGACCCAAGGGCGCAGTGGTAGTGAGTGGTGTGTGTTATAAAGGGTTGAGGGTGTTGAGGTCGGGGGGTTCGAGTCTTGCTCACCCCCGATTTCCACCTTCCCTTTTTTTTATAAAAACTTATAAAAGCAAAGTTGTAGAACAACTGAAAATAAGCATTTTTAATAAAAGAAACTTTTTGTGAAAAGCCCTAAATAAGCTGTTAAACAGCTTATAATTTGACAGAAACTACTTAGCTACTTTTTTGGTTTTTTTTATAGAAAACTAAATAAGCTAGTAGACTAAAATAAGCTAAGTTAAGACTAATTAAGCTATAATATGCTAAACCTAAGCTAATGAACTAAACATAACTAAAAATAAGCCAGTAATAAGCTAAAAGACTAAATAAGCTCTTTTGAAAACTTAGGAACCAAACAGTCCCTAAGGCAGACTTTGAGCTTAATTTTAGATAAGCTCTTGTAACCTTATGCACTTATAAGCTAAACTAGATAAAACTACTATTAATAAGCTCCTAAAAACTACTTTTGAAATTTATTTTGAAATTCATTTGCTAATTGAAAAAGCTAA
Source organism: Tanacetum coccineum (assembly GCA_026074375.1). Lineage (NCBI taxonomy): Eukaryota > Viridiplantae > Streptophyta > Magnoliopsida > Asterales > Asteraceae > Tanacetum > Tanacetum coccineum. The sequence goes on along the minus strand of BQNB010101121.1, from coordinate 18,026 downwards.
ACAAATACAGACAGAATACTAAGCTTGTTCTGAGTTTGCTTTGGATTTGAAAAGACAAAGTGCTTATTTAAAAGCTAAAAACAGATGACAAGATAAGCTAGATTTTGAAAACTAAGTCTAAACTAGTGAAACATGACCTAAAAGCTACTTATAACCTGAAAATCAAAAGCTAAATGCTATTTTATCCCTACTGAAAATTAAGCTAGAAATTGTACTTATGCTTTTTTTTCTATCTGATGCACTTGGTAAAATGGGTTTAACCTAAATGCAGGTGACCTTAAGGGTCAATCCTGCTTTGTACACACCAAATAGGTGAGTACAAACACTAAATAAACAATATCCAAGCTTGAGAAAGCTTGGATCAAATATTTCTTACTAACTTAAAAAATCAAACTCCCCTGGTGCACAGCTTATCACCAATCTCCACAAAATCCTTAAAACAGCAAACTAAACCATGAAATCACTTTCAATTCTCAACAAATATGATATCCAAACTGAACAAAGAGCAATATCTCAAAAAGCTTTGACTTAATCAAGTCAAACTATAAGATCCAAACACTCCTTTGTATGCTGAATCAGATCAATTAACACTGCAACTACCAAATTTAACAAACAACTACCATATTCAATTACCTAAAACTAAATTATAACTACTTTTAACTAATTTTAACCAACTAAATCAGATCAAAACACATAGATCATAATTATGCACTAAGATTTGAGAATAATGAGAATTTTAAGCAAAAAGTGCAAATCAAAGATCTATATGTTATGAACTGAAAACAGATATCTAAACATACTCAATAAGCAATATTAACTACAAATAAGCTTCAGAATAAATCTAGAACAGCTTATTAATCAACTTGAGCTTATCTGATCTATTGAAGCTTATGTAAAACAGAATTTGTGAAACTTGAGTTTAAAACTTAATAGATCAATGATAAACTACAACAATTAACTAATAAGCAGTAATAGACTAAGATAAACACCAAATAAGCAATCACATTAAGCAAATAAGCTAAACTATAAGTAGAATAAGCAACTATAAAGCTAGAAAATTAAGACAGGAAAGGAATAAGAAACTTACAATAGGCCTTAGCTAAACAAAGGCTGAATAAGCTCGAGGAGCTACTCTACAAGCTCTAGCTTATCAATGATAAGCTAGTAAAGGTCCATATGAGCTCTTCCATTTTAAGCTCATCTTCCAAAAGTCCAAAATCCATAAGCAAAGGTACTTAACTAATTTTATAGGTTTGAATAGATTAAATGACTAATTTAGCTCAATTTCAAGCTTAGAGACTTGAAAGAGCTTATTATGAGCTTATGAAACAGTAGACAGAAACATTTGAGATTTATAAAAGCTTATAAGTAAGAACAAGTGATTAAAACTGAAACTATGATTTTATTAATGCTTAAAATGGATTACAATACTTTGAAACTGAAAATTACAAGAGCAAATTACATTGAAAAAAAATGAAAATTTAGCTTAACTTTTCTAACTACTTAAAAATAGGAAAAAGAAGATATTCAAGAGTGAGTGAAGAGGTCTTATTTATAGCTGCCAGGAGAATCTTCTAGGCCCCTGAGGTGGTTATTCGCCCCTTTTCATCTCAACCATCTATTCAACTCAATCATTGGATGTCGATTGTGAGCCCTTGGATTAGATTTTGATCACACGGATTGCCAATGTGGCAATCCGTGTGTCAGATACCATTGTGCTTCTTTTATGAGCGTTTTAGTGTAAAATCCTCATTCCTCGTGTGTTTGTTGTCAGAGCCGCGTGACATTCCCTTTGGGAATTGACCAATCACAAAGCTTGGTGACGTTTATCCCTGCCATGGTGTCCTTTTTTCACTTGAATTGCGTAGCCACATAGCCAATTTGAGTTACCCCTTTGATTTGAGATCGAGGTAAATTGTAGAAGACGGTGAACAGTAACAACTTCTTTTCTTGCGTGATTTTTTTATAAAAGGGTGCGTTTGTGTTATTTTGACCCGGGGTGAAAAGGTTTGACTTTGGGCTTATTTATAAAAGGAATGGGCCACAGGATGTATTTGGGCTCGGGCTTGGATTTGTTATAAGGGGTTAACGGGTGTTGACTCTTATAATTAAAAGAGTTAACACCGTTAGGGTTTAGGGATTATTTTTGCAAATTTGTCTAACTTTGAGGGACTGATTTGGTATTTTGGGTTTTGTCTTTTTTGTGGTTGACCACTGTTGACCATGAGTTGACCTTGATAACATTCTCCGGTTTTTGCACACTTAATTTCGTTCCCGTGTCCGTGTTTGTCCGGTTTTAACCGTTTTCTTGAGATTTTTGCAATATCCATACCTACACAATCACAAAGACAAAACAAGCAATATTCAAGCATTTTAAGCACAATTTTGTCTTTTAAGGGCCATTTTTGATATAAAACGGATATGTGTTTTCACACATATCAATCAACATAATAATCAAAGAGATTAATGTGTAAGACTATATGACATCTAAAAGTTTATTGTGATAGGCATACCTAATCCGTCATGCATCAAACCAACATAGTGTAGGTGCACAATTAACACGTAAGTCATGTAAAACAACGCATAAGAAACATGATTACTTTAAATGCAAACATCATGTAAACATGTTAACATTTCGCATTTAAAAGCATGTATTATTTAGATAAACTAAGAAATATTATATCGAAATTGCTTGACAAATACAAAAACCTTTATAATAAACATGCATTTAATAACCAAGCAAATAATCGTTGATCATCAAGATAATCACGAAGGCATATAATCATATTACATAGGAACAAGTTATCATCTTGAAACTTCAGAACACATATGTGAGAAGCAATAAATCTAGGAACGTTCAATAGAGTCCTAGTTATTACTTGTTTAATAAGAAATTCTAATGAAGGACAAGTTTCATGAGTGTAAACTAACTTTAGGCACATTTAGGAAGAACCATTTAATCAAGTTAGAGAATGAATATGAGACTATTACAAGTGGTGCTCAATTCAGGCTAAACACGACAATTTTTACAGGTTATTCCACGAACCCAACTTCTCTCTTAGAAGCAATTCAACTGTTAGGTTAAATTGAATTTCTAGTACAATATGTTCTCCAGTAGTCATTCACATTTTAGAAAAAATGAATTCCTAAATTTACCTATCGAAGTGTGGCAAGGATAAAATTTGCTTGCTTCACTAATACTTGGCCTAATATGACTCAAACAACCATGTTTTTATGACGGTAGATCTAGATGATATATTTTACACATAATCCTAATAGAGATGTGTTGAATGCTTAGAAAGGCGTAAGCAAGATGTTTTAATCTTTTGTTCAAGATCTATAGGTTGTTTGGTTTCGATGACGTATTGCTTGATTTAATGGATGTCTTATATTAAGTCATCTTGCATGTGTAGTTGTCACATGTGATTTTAACGTGATTGGATTTTTAAAAGCTAGGAGATGTGCTTATTTATGACAATAAAGAATACGTTATATTGAGAGTGTTTTAAGAATGCTCCTTTGCATATTTTGTGAAATAAATCTCTTCAAGGTTATTTACTTTAATTGAGTCTGTGATTATTCAATGATATATTATTGAAACAAGACATATTATATTTTTAAACAGATATGCTTTTCTAAGATGATAAAATTATCATTCTTATGAATGCTATATAGCCTAATAAAACAAGTATTTGAATGAATGATTTATACTTGTTTATGCATTGACACATATTGTGGTAGGTTATTTTTCAATTCTAATAGATTTTACAGACAATATGTAGTGTATTATCTTGTAACACAATTATACATGCTACGAAGAAAATAAAATGCATAAGATATAACACAACACCAAAGAACCACAACACACACACACACACACACACACACACATATATATATATATATATATAGATATATATATATATATATATATATATATATATATATATATATATCAATGTTGCAAAAATCGGCCTAGGCGGCCTTGTAATTGCCGATTCCAAGCTACTCGGCCATACATCTTGGAAAATAAAGCAAATCGGGTGAAAAATCGGTCTGGTCAAAAATCAGTCAAAAATGGGTCAAATCGGCCTAATCAGTCAACGAAAGTCAAATATTTTTTTTACAATGTGACTTTGAATTGTTAACTGTTAACTTTTATTATCTATGTCTATGTTTTGAACAATGTAACTTTGAACTCATTTAATTTTAGTGTATTTAAAGTGTTGTATCCATCTCATGCAAGTAACTTTGAAATATATATATATATATATAATTTGCCAAACCGATTATTCACCGATTAATCGCGCCTAGACCGATTACAGGCTACAGGGTGGTTAACCGCCCGGCTAGCGACTCGCGATTTTTTGAACATTGATATATATATATATATATATATATATATATATATATAGTGTAACTTTATTTTCAGCATCAAATTAAGTGCGAGAACTGCGAGAACTCTCAAAAACATACATGCACGTCTTCAATAATCGTATTTCTGCACATATGTTCTAAATAGAACAAATATGTTTTTTTTAAAAACATATTTGTTCTAAGGAATTTGATGAGAAATTGAAAATACAAATTTTTTCTTTGAAGGTGTGCATATTCAAAGAAAAAATTTGTATTTTCAATTTCTCATCAAATTCCATAAAAAATATGTTTTTTAAAACATATTTGTTCTATTTAGAACATATGTGTAGAAATACAATTATTGAAGGCGTGCGTGTATGTTTTTGAGAGTTCTCGCAGTTCTCGCACATAATTTGATGCTGAATAGGCCCCGGTTCCATTGAGAATGTTTTTATTTTGAGAAGATTGAGAAATCTTCGTTTGAGCAAATTAATTCATGTTTTTTGATTTGATTCACAAGTAAACATCATTTAATAATGAATTGAATCTATAAATCACAAATTTAATTCACAAATCATTGTTAAAATCGAGTTATGATGATGATTCATTAAATTTGTACAGATGATTCAGTATTCTACATATATTGCAAAATCGATAGATTTTTAACATTAATTCAATTTTTTTTACACATTTTGAATTATAATCACATTAAAATGAGTTTTACGCTTGAAAAACGTGAATCAAAGTTAGAAATCTATCGTTTTTGAAAACCTTCTCAATCTTCTCAATGGATCCGAATTCTCTCTCTTTCTCTCCCCCTCTCTCTCTCTCTATATATATATATAATATATAATATATAAAATATGCTGTGGTAGTGGTGTGGAGGGGGGGGGGGGGGGCCCCGTTTTCAATGCAGAACTAATTTTTTGTATAGAACTTACAAAACCATCTTCGGACCAATAGAAATTTAGTATTATTAAATATTCTTATTTAAATGAAAAAGGTATAACAGAAAAAACACATTTTGATCATTTTAATTTTTTTAATTAAAAAAAAGTTTTCCAAAACCCCTTAATTTTTGAATTTCTTTTTTTAGTTTTTTCTAGGATACAACTTTTTAAAGAGATAAGGTGCATATGTGTTTTTTAAATATTGTAAATTTACATACGTTTCTTACGTACAATTGTTTAGCCATGAAACTAGTTTTTTTGCTTAAAATGTTAATTGCGCATATGTTTCTAGTGTGCATTGTTTTTGAAAATTTATAACAAAAAACATATACATGTAATCTCTAAATTTATAACACAGCTAAAACACAAATACAATACACAAAATTTGATATAAAATGAAATACAATTCAAATGCAAATGTATGTTATTAAATATAGATGTGCAAGAAATTCAAAAACATGTGTGCATTTTTCGAAGAACGTGTGTGCACGCTTCGAGAACATATATGCACGGCTTTGAGAACATATATGCACGGCTTCGAGAACATATATGCTCCACTTCAAGAACATTTGTGCACGCCATGTCAAAGCACAAGAGCATCCATTGATCATCTTCATTACACATCGTCGTTCTTATGATTGAGCCATTCCCCTAAATAAAATATATAAAAAAAACTAGTTATATCAAATTATGTCATGTTAAATTAATTGTAAAATTAGTTTTAAAGTAAGCTGTAAACAGAAGAAATATGCGCAAACTATAACTAACGTCCTTAATCATACATAACACCTTATAAATCATATCAGACCCAAGATAATCAATCAATGTGGGATAATGATGATGGCGTACAAAGTTGAAACAAATTGAATGGTTAAGTTCATCTACCACTTAATTGGTTAGCATCATCATCCCAAAGTTAAAATACCATTGCTATTTCAGTGTGTTTACACAGACTTGAATAGGTTACCATCATCATCATCTCAAAGTTATATCTTAACCAAACACACTAAGATAGCCAATAGTGTCACTTTCCATAAATATCAAAACTTTAAGACATAATATTTAAAACTAACATAAACTCATAAACCATTAGTCATAATCGAAATTACCCATAAATCATATTCTATAAAAATCAATAAGAACCCACCAATCTTGACCAAAAAATCCAGCCTTAGCCAATAACCTCACTTCTCATAAAGATCATAACTTTGAGCATAAAATTCTAAAACTAACCAGAGCCCATTACACATAACTCATAATCCAAAGCCAAGTTATCTTTTGCATATCAAAACTAAAAAATCAAAATCCATAATTTTCAGATCAAAACTGAATTAACCAAATCGAAAACCATATTTTTTAGATTGCAACTAAATTTAAAAAAACCGTATTAATATATAAAAGCAAAAAACGAATCTTTAATAAAAAAAAACTTACAACATTTGAAGGTAGCGTTGGATAGAAGATTTAATCGAGCCTTTAATACGTGATAAAATGCAACAGATCCGTCCTATTTATGTTGCATAAAATATCCATTAAAACAAGATATGGTGGGTTCGTTGTCGGTTGCTTAGATTTGTGATGGGTAGTGGTGGTGCTAAGGAGGGTGCGGCTAGGGTTTGGGGTGAGGAAGAAGGAGATAAAAATAAAAATGAGTAGATCTAGAAAACTAAAGATACGAAGTGGGAGAGAGAGAGATGTGGATTAACTGATTTTATTTTATGGGATGCTATTTTTATGGAGAACTAAAATACCTGATTTGCCCTTAATTTATTTTCTTTTTCTAAAATAAGTAGTGGATATTTACAAAAATGACATCTTGCATTGATATGATGTACATCATGCATTATTAGGAGTAAAAAAGCTGGTTCTGTATTGAAAATCCCATATATATATATATGTGTGTGTATATATATATATATATATATATATATATATATATATATATATATATATATATATATATATATTATTTAAAAAATATACACAAGTTGCAAAGCTCGACCGATGGGCGGGCGCGCCTTTTGAGTATCCTTGGAAAAATTTAAGTATCGGTTAATGGAGTAGGAACAATGTTAAATTATAATAGAGAGAATAACGAATAAAAAAAATGCATGAATGGTAATCCGATAAGAGAAAATAAAACTTAATAAACTATCCGCAATTACAAAGTAAACAGTTTGGAGGCGAAACCAAACTTGAACAGGGAATTTTAGTAAGTTTTGTTTAAACGTCATCTTATTGTCTTACAGGCTAATGACCATACGCGGTATTGCGCAAATAGTACCTACACTCCCACCTGATGCCATGATGTAACACCCACAAAATTGTGATGCAGCGAAAATGTGTCCGGGGGCGTTACTTCATAATACACAACGCTAGATGCAAGAGAACGACCTCTAAATGTGTCGTTTGAAAAGTAATCTCGTTGATTTCCTTAAAATTGATATAACATTTGTCCTATAATTGCATCACAATCAAAAGCTTGAAAGCGATACAACTAGATTAGATCATTTGTATATAAGTAGAAATCCATGAATGAAATCTTGTCAATTTAGACTCTAATGCACATCAAGTAGGCCAGACATCTAATTCACCTGAGAAAAACATGCTTAAAAAGTGTCAACATAAAGTTGGTGAGTTCATAGATTTGTTTAAGTATAAATGTTAAACCAAGGTTTTGTAAAGTGTGTATGACCATTTAAATCCTTAAATGTCCTTCCAAAGTGTATGTATGATTTTTAGAAATCAAATAGTTGTAAAGTATGCATGACCATTCACAAAAATGTACGTATAAATGTTGAACCGTAATTGTTCAAAGCATGTATGATATTTATATATATATCACCAAAATGTTTCAAGTATGTATTGCCACTTTATTCAAGGCACAGTAAGAGTGTACCCATCGTAGGTGTTCCCTCCAAGAACACCCGGGCATTAATGAAAATAATATGTACCCATCAAAGGTGTCCCCTCCAAGAACACCCGGGCATTTCTAAAAATATTCATGTGTATGTAATTATTGGCCCTGAAGACGTGTCCCCTCAGGATCACTCCGCGGCAGAGAAATGAATTTAATAGGTTTCCCATCACAGAGGTCCCCTCCAAGAACTACCGGGCAGTATTGAATATGATGCGTCGCACGGTGTCCCCTCCAAAGAACACTAGGATTTTACTTGTAGTTATCAGTTCAATCAGCTTAAGCTAATCCGTAATCATTTTAAAATTAAAGTATGTATTTGTGACCAAATATGAAGTCAAATAATGTATCCCATAGCGAACTATGTAAATGAATATGCAAACCAATTTGTAACGATTCATGTAACAAGCTGAAGTCAATCATGTGAATGAATTTGCAAACATAGCATGTTCCTCTCCCTAAAATTTATGTAAAAACCAGTTAAAATTGTTGCATCCATAAATAAAAACCAATGTTGTATCTCACCGTGAGATATGCATATGAGTGTATAACCAAGTTATAGCGAGTGTTCAAGCCCAAAAATTAAACTAAGTATTGTATCTCATCGCGAGATATATAAATAAATATGTAAACCAATTTGTAATCAACCATGTAAATGCATTTGTAAACAAGCATGTTCTCACCCCAAAAATATATGTAAAACCAATAAAAACAGGGGGGGCTATAAACTCACATTGGTGTTGCAGAATGATTGGCGGAAATGCACATTTTAAGCATAACACGAACGAAAACCGAAACGGCTCGACCCAGAAGTTGCGGTTTATCTTAACGGTTATATCCTACTAGCCTAGGATAGTGTATTTGGGTTTTCCGATGGACGAGTCACCTCAACGCGACACGTTGATAAAAGATTTAGATTTCTAGTTGTAGTAGTTTGGTGGTTGGTTAAATAAAATAAATCAAAAGTAAACGCAAAGTGTGTAATATATTCTGTATATATTACATATGAAAAAATAAACAAGTATATAATTCATACCGTGAATTATATAACAAAGATAACTAATTAAATAAATAAAAAGTTCTTGTATAGATGTAAACGATGTTTTAAGGTTACAAATTATGTTAAACGATGTTTGTAAAGCTTTTACAACAATTATGATGTTATCTTCTAGTTGACAATTATAAAATATAAAATAATATTTTATAAACTTATATTTCGTTTCCTCGACGGGTCGTGGCTAAAATAGTTGTCTCATTCGTAAAAGTATAGTTTTCGTTCGGTTGTCGGGTTATTGTATAATAACGAATTAATAATCTCAAAACTATATAACTTCGTCTTTTATCGATTTTTCTAAGATAATAGAAATTATAATGAAATTTATTAAGTATAGAACTTTTTATAAATTTCGGCATAAACCATTCGTTTATACGACGTTTCCCCATATTTATAAAATTTAATGTTTTCCACTTTCCAAACAACCCGTGTTGCAAAATATCCACGCTTCAATTTATATCTAACTAGACAAATTATTAAATAGCACATCTATTTAACCAATTTAAACCACCATTAGATCCGGTTATATATATATATATATATATATATATAGTCTTATTAAGTTTTATTAATCGATTGATATTAACCAAACGCACCCTTTGTGCGGTTTCTGTTAAACCAAATGCACCCTTTCGGTGTTTTTGTCAAGCCAAACGCGCCCTTTCAATGCTAACTGCCAAACCAAACACACCCCTTGTGCATTTTTGTTAACCCAAACGCACCCTAATCGTGATTCTGCTATCCCAAACGCACCCTTGGTGCAATCTGCCAAACCAAACACCCCTTTTGGCAGTTTAAGAACAACCAAACGCACCCTAACGACTATTAATCCAAAAACCAAACACCCCTTTACAATTTTATAACCAAACGCACACTGGTGGTGCTAAACTCAGACCGAACGCACCCCTGCTGGTGCAAAAATCAAACCGAACGCACCCCCGACTGGTGCAAAATCAAACGCACCTCTTGTGGTGGTTTATCAAAACCAAACGCACCCTTATGGTGTCAAGACAAACCAAACGCAACCCTTTGGCTGCCATAAACCCAACGCACCCTTTTTGTGGTGCAAAACCCAGCCCGAACGCACCCCTTTTTGGACCAAAACCAAACCCGACGCACCCTCTTAGTGCGATACGAAAACCAACGCACCCTTTTGGTGCTTAAATAAACCACACGTACCCTTTTCTTGGTGGTTTAAAAAAAACCATACGCATCCTATGGTGGCGGGGCTGTGGTGGTGGCGATGAGGTGATGAAGTGGCGTGGTGGCAGCGGCGGCTGTGATGATGATGTTGATGGTGGTGTAGGTGTGGCTGTGACGGGCGGAGGTGAGGGTGGCGACGGTGTGGGGTTGGTGGCGGTGACGAACATGGTGGTGGTCGCGGCGGTGGAGGCGAGTGAGATAGTGGATCAGATAGATCGGGTGGCGGGGAGAGTTTCGGAGCTCGGCCGGAAAACTCGCCGGAAAAGTGGCGGCGCCGGAATACTCGCCAGAAAAGTTTTCCGGCGGCGGTTGGCCGGAAATGGGAGAGAAGAGGGGAGAGTGTGTGTTTATAAGTATGAAAAATGAAATAAAAATATTTATAACTTTTATACATATATAAATATTTTAAAAGTTATAAATAAATGTGACAAGTCTCAGAAGTTTGGGGTTAATTTGTAAATGTTTCCTTAGGGACCAAAAGTGTAACTTTTGTAATATAATGGTTCGGGTCTCGTTTAGGCCACTTGACGGATGATTTAAAATACGAAACTTGCGCCATTGCGTTCCAAATAATTTTTCCCATAAAAACGAGTATTCACTAGACTAATTTTCATAAACGTTTTAGCAAATTTATTTAAAACGTTTATTATTTATTTGTATATTACTGATAACTTTTGTCCGTAAAATGATCTTTTACTTGAATATTTGCGTCCTTAACAAACGTTACTGAATAAAATGTTAAATGATTTTATTTAATATTTTCATTAAATAAATTGTGATAATTAAATATAAATTTAATTATTTTTGTGTCGGCACGCACTGTGTGCAGTTTTCAAAACCTTGCGATGATATTTTAGTCATCTTCTGCTTGTTTTCGGGTCTCGGGCAAAACTAAAAAGTTGTCCAGAATGTCGTTTTACATCAAATTGCTTTAGAGTCCGAGTCGTGAAAACGTGATCTAGTGGTTCGTTTTTGATAAGTCAACTTAAGAATAATGTATATTTTCTCGTTTTCAAGTCAAATAAGCTTAAAAATAAATTTGTACTCGAGGTATGTAATAATAAATATGATTTATTATTAAAATATGTTCCGAAAATTTTACCGGTTACGCGGTAATCGTTTTTATGCGATAATAAGACGTCAAAAGTCAAAAAGTCAAGTCAGACCCAAAAAGTCAAAGGGTAAAATAGTCCTTTAAAATTCCGAAAATTGCCGGATGTTACAAGATGCATACCCCTTAAAGAAATCTCGTCCCGAGATTAAATTTATGTTAACCGTTTGTGTGACCAAGAAAGATTTAATATTTAATAAAACGCAGTTTTCTAATCAAGACGCTGATAACTTTATTCAAGCAAAAATTTAGTGTTTCGACACTTCTCCATATACCCAAAATTTTTGGCTAAGTTTGACCAGGATATTTAATCCATCAAAATAGGTATCTCAAAAATATCATTACAGATCTTATGACTGATATAACCGCGTCATGAAGAAAGTCTCTTAATAGTGAAAACATCGAAGGAGAAAGTGTAATCGCGTGAGTATGTTTGTATAAAGTTTTAGATGTTCGAGGACGGAGTCTCGTTTTCGAAATCTTTAATGTTCGATGATTAATAACGGACGAGGCTAATGGATGTAAGTATCCAACTTACTTGGCAGTACCAGGATGGATCACGACCTAAGTCTTCGTACTAGTGGTCCGAAATGAATAGTTCGACTATCTGTTTCGTCGATAGGTGTTTATTTGGTTTAAGGAGGGTTGCATTACCTATTGGATAAAGTTGTACAAGCTGGGACCGCTCCAGAACCGAACAACAACAACCATAACAACAATAACTATAACACATGGTGATGGGATGCGGAGAGTGAGGATCTTTCGAGAAACAATATCCCCAGAATAAAGTTCAACAATTTAGGAGAAGCTCGCGGAAGAGCTTATGCGATAGACGGCGGAATATGGTACTCAGTCGTTAGTTTGAGGATGAATCAACTATACCATTAAGTTCATTTGTGCCACAAGTCTGTAGTTTCCACGAACAGTTCGTGATCGCGAGGATTTGCAACGACAAAAGTAATATCTTAAGAATGAGATCATGTAGTTCCAAGTGAGGCCTTAAAATTCTGCTGAGTGGCAAGACACTATTGTGCTTCTAACCTTTTTAATGGATTCCGGTGATTATCGGGTTCGAGTTCATACTCGTTTCATACCGGATATCATTAAGCCCACTTATTTATAATTTATTATTCGCATAAAGAAGCGTCCCAATTTATGTAAATACTGAATTGAAAAACTTATGGTTCGGTGATTTATAATCTCTTTATTTAAATGAAGAGGCGTCCCAATCCTTTCAAATAAATAGATTATAAATCATCCTACTTAATAATTCCCGATGCAATACGCATACTCACATAACCTTCAAGGTGGTGGATGACAATGAACGATGCTGTGCTCAATGATATGAACGATGTTTAAAACTCGTCTTCGGAGACGGGGGTAAAACAATCAGGGAATATCGACATAGAGTTCAAGATAGTTAATGATTACTCGGTTAGAGTAAATAAGGTAAAGGTCTCTATGAACGAGTCAACATAGCAATTATCACATCAATCCTCCTATTACAAGTCCCGCCCATACAAGACTTGTAATACTTAGATTCATGCATAATCCCATGTAAACAGAATTGTGACGGGTTTTGTTAACATAGCAATTATCATATCAATCCTTATATTACAAGTCCCGCCCATACAAGACTTGTAATACTTAGATTCACACATAATTCCATGTAAACAAAAAAAATTATGACGGTCTCCGTGTAATACGATATTGTATAAAGCTATGAAGAAAAATAATATTCTTAGAGACCATTGTTTAACTTACAATGTCTGAGAACGAAGTGAGACCATTGTGCAACTTACAATGTCTAAGAAGTAAAATGAGACCATTGTGCAACTCACAATGTCTGATGTGTAAATGAGACCATTGTGCAACTCACAATGTCTAAGAAGTAAAATGAGACCATTGTGCAACTCACAATGTCTGAGGAAATGTTCTAGTATTTATATAATTAACTCTTATATAAATAAACGTACGATATACGCAAAAAGGGATGCAAGCATATATATTATATATATGTATGTCATGTAAGCACTTAAGGTAACAAGTAACCTAAGCAAGTAAGCAAGTAGTGTGTATGCACTTTGAAAATGTTTGTTGTGATGCAATGCTTGTGAAAACGGTTATAGTCTAGGGTAAAATATGCAACCTAGTTCCCTATAACCAGTGCTCTGATACCAATCTGTAACACCCCTAAAATTGTGTCGCAGCGGAAATGTGTCCAGGGGCGTTACTTCATAATACACAGCGTTAGATACAAGAGAACGACCTCTAAATGTGTCGTTTGAAAAGTAATCTCGTTGATTTCCTTGAAATTGATATAACAATTGTCCCATAATTGCATCATAATGAAAAGCTTGAAAGCGATACAACGAGATTAGATCATTTGTATATAAGTAGAAATCCATTAATGAAATCTTGTCATTTTAGACTCCAATGCACATCAAGTAGGCCAAGCATCTAATTCACCTGAGAAAAACATGCTTAAAAAGTGTCAACATAAAGTTGGTGAGTTCATAGATTTGTTTAAGTATAAATGTTGAACCAAGGTTCTGTAAAGTGTGTATGACCATTTAAATCCTTAAATGTCCTTCCAAAATGTATGTATGATTTTTAGAAATCAAATAGTTGTAAAGTATGCATGACCATTTCAATCCCCAAATAGTCACAAAAATGTATGTATGAATGTTGAACCGCAATTGTTCAAAGTATGTATAATATTTATATATATATCACCAACATGTTTCAAGTATGTATTGCCACTTTATTCAAGGCACAGTAAATATCCATGTGAGTATAAAACCATGATTACAATTACTCTAAGTTCATAAAACTGCGACGTAGACTTGTATGTATGCCACTTTATTCAAGGCACAGTAAGAGTGTACCCATCGTAGGTGTTCCCTCCAAGAACACCCGGGCATTAATGAAAATGATATGTACCCATCATAGGTGTCCCCTCCAAGAACACCCGGGCATTTATGAAAATATTAATGTGTATGTAATTATTGGCCCTGAAGACTCAACCAATCATATTCCGACATGTTATAACGTTCGTTTGCCCAGTGATAGCTAATCACCCGAACGAGGATTGTCAATCCCGAATAGATCTATTTCATAACATTCGCGCTCACCCTCCAAGTGATTTACAGTTCATGCAACCTAAGCTAATCCATAATCATTCGAGTAAAAGTATAATTGTTGCATCCATAAGTAAAAACCAATGTTGTATCTCACCGTAAGATATGCATATGAGTGTATAACCAAGTTATAGCGAGTGTTCAAGCCCAAAAATTAAACCGAGTATTGTATCTCATCGCGAGATATATAAATAAATATGTAATCAACCATGTAAATGCATTTGTAAACAAGCATGTTCTCACCCCAAAAATATATGTAAAACCAGTAAAAACAGGGAGGCTATAAACTCACATTGATGTTGCAGAACGATTGGCGAAAATGCACATTTTAAGCATAACACGAACGGAAACCGGAACGGCTCGACCCAGAAGTTGCGGTTTATCTTAACGGTTATATCCTACTAGCCCAGGATAGTGTATTTGGGTTTTTCGATGGATGAGTCACCTCAACGCGACACGTTGATAAAAGATTTAGATTTCAAGTTGTAGTAGTTTGGTGGTTGGTTAAATAAAATAAATCGAAAGTAAACGCAAAGTGTGTAATATATTCTGTATATATTACATATGAAAAAAATGAACAAGTATATAATTTATACCGTGAATTATATAACAAAGATAACTAATTAAATAAATAAAAAGTTCTTGTATAGATGTAAACGATGTTTTAAGGTTATAAATTATGTTAAACGATGTTTGTAAAGCTTTTACAACAATTATGATGTTATCTTCTAGTTGACAGTTATAAAATATAAAATAATATTTTATAAACTTATATTTCGTTTCCTCGACGGGCCGTGGCTAAAATAGTTGTCTCATTCGTAAAAGTATAGTTTTCGTTCCGTTGCCGGGTTATTGTATAATAACGAATTAATAATCTCAAAACTATATGACTTCGTCTTTTATCGATTTTTCTAAAATAATAGAAATTATAATGCAATTTATTAAGTATAGAACTTTTTATAAATTTCGGCATAAACCATTCGTTTATACGACGTTTCCCCATATTTATAAAATTTAATGTTTTCCACTTTCCAAACAACCCGTGTTGCAAAATATCTACGCTTCAATTTATATCTAACTAGACAAATTATTAGATAGCACATCTATTTAACCAATTTAAACCACCATTAGATCCGGTTTTATATATATAGTCTTATTAAGTTTTATTAATCGATTTATATTAATCAAACGCACCCTTTGTGCGGTTTCTTTTAAACCAAACGCACCCTTTCGGTGTTTCTGTCAAGCCAAACGGGCCCTTTCAATGCTAACTGCCAAACCAAACACAACCCTTGTGCATTTCTATTAACCTAAACGCACCCTAATCGTGATTCTGCTATCCCAAACGCACCCTTGGTGCAATCTGCCAAACCAAACACCCCTTTTGGCAGTTTAAGAACAACCAAACGCACCCTAACGGCTGTTAATCCGAAAACCAAACACCCCTTTACGATTTTATAACCAAACGCACCCTGGTGGTGCTAAACTCAGACCGAACGCACCCCTGCTGGTGCAAAAATCGAACCGAACGCACCCCCGACTGGTGCAAAATCAAACGCACCTCTTGTGGTGGTTTATCAAAACCAAACGCACCCTTATGGTGTCGAGACAAACAAAACGCAGCCCTTTGGCTGCCATAAACCCAACACACTCTTTTTGTGGTGCAAAACCCAGCCCGAACGCACCCTTTTTTGGACCAAAACCAAACCCGACGCACCCTCTTGGTGCGATACGAAAACCAGCGCACCCTTTTGGTGCTTAAATAAACCACACGTACCCTTTTCTTGGTGGTTTATAAAAAACCATACGCACCCTATGGTGGCGGGGCTGTGGTGGTGGCGATGGTGGGGATGAGGTGATGAAGTGGCGTGGTGGCAGCGGCGGCTGTGATGATGATGTTGATGGTGGTGTAGGTGCGGCTGTGACAGGTGGAGGTGAGGGTGGCGACGGTGTGGGGTTGGTGGCGGTGACGAACATGGTGTTGGTCGCGGCGGTGGAGGCGCGTGGCGGCGAGTCAGATAGTGGATCGGATAGATCGGGTGGCGGGGAGAGTTTCGAAGCTCGGCCGGAAAACTCGCCGGAAAAGTGGCGGCGCCGGAATACTCGCCGGAAAAGTTTTCCGGGGCGGTTGGCCGGAAATGGGAGAGAAGAGGGGAGAGTGTGTGTTTATAAGTATGAAAAATGAAATAAAAATATATATAACTTTTATATATATATATATAAATATTTTAAAAGTTATAAATAAATGTGACAAGTCTCAAAAGTTTGGGGTTAATTTGTAAATGTTTCCTCAGGGACCAAAAGTGTAACTTTTGTAATATAATGGTTCGGGTCTCGTTTAGGCCACTTAACGGATGATTTAAAATACGAAACTTGCGCCATTGCGTTCCAAATAATTTTTCCCATAAAAACGAGTATTCACTCGACTAATTTTCATAAACGTTTTAGCAAATTTATTTAAAACGTTTATTATTTATTTGTATATTACTGATAACTTTTGTCCGTAAAATGATCTTTTACTTGAATATTTGCGTCCTTAACAAACGTTACTGAATAAAATGTTAAATGATTTTATTTAATATTTTCATTAAATAAATTGTGATAATTAAATATAAATTTAATTATTTTTGTGTCGGCACGCACTGTGTGCAGTTTTCAAAACCTTGCGATGATATTTTAGTCATCTTCTGCTTGTTTTCGGGTCTCGGGCAAAACTAAAAAGTTGTCCAGAATGTCGTTTTACATCAAATTGCTTTAGAGTCCGAGTCGTGAAAACGTGATCTAGTGGTTCGTTTTTGATAAGTCAACTTAGGAATAATGTATATTTTCTCGTTTTCAAGTCAAATAAGCTTAAAAATAAATTTGTACTCGAGGTATGTAATAATAAATATGATTTATTATTAAAATATGTTCCGAAAATTTTACCGGTTACGCGGTAATCATTTTTATGCGATAATAAGACGTCAAAAGTCAAAAAGTCAAGTCAGACCCAAAAAGTCAAAGGGTAAAATAGTCCTTTAAAATTTTGAAAATTGCCGGATGTTACACATACGCAGCATTGAACACTTCTGTAATGCATTACAAAACCCTGATACTTTGGAGGCGAAAACAAAAATATTAAAAAGAAAACGTACGGAATAAGATGTACATAAGTAAGAGAAGTTGCGTATGTTTCACCGTTGAGTTGACTGGAGACCCTCAAGAATACTGGTTTCTCAAACAAAATCCTATAAAATTAAAAGGAAATTCTTGAGATGCAATTTCATGTTCGCAATTGATGTGGAAATTTATAGAC
>BQNB010101120.1:0-22613 GCA_026074375.1 Tanacetum coccineum | reverse complement strand
CTTCAGGATTGATCGGAGCAGTTAGTATCACATGAGTATCTTCTGTTTCCTGAGTTACTTGAACATTAGGCAATGGAGCATCCATCATCACAGTGTCTCTTCCCTTTAGATTAACGTTCACGTCCCTGTATAGCTCATTTGCTTCGTCCTCTTCATGTGTCGCCTCTTCAACCATCTTTTCTTCCTCAGTATTTGTTCCTTGAACTTCTTCATCACTTTCTTCATTGCTTTCATCGTCAGTGGATTCAACATGAGAGGGTGTTTGAACCCTTGTATCAAAGCTATCTTCTTCATTTACTTCTTTTTGCCTTGCTTCATCATCATGAGTTGAAAACTTAGGGTTAACAAAATCATCACCATCATTATCAGAATCAGTTTGCTCATCATCATCATCATCTTGATTTTCCTCATCTTGATTATCAGTATCGTCATCATCATCATTATTGTCATTGTCATCATCTTTTTCACTCACACTCACTTCATCCTCATCGTCTTCTTCACTTGACTTCCAAGAGATTTGTTCGTCATCGGATCCATATGTTGGTACATCAGGAACCCCTGGTATATCACCAGTTCCTTCATCTGCACCTGAACCACTGGCGTGAGAGCTGTGAGTCTGTGTCTTGCTTCTTTCAATGACCAGTAGCATAGGCGTGAGAGCCATAGTCTTGATTCTTTTTCCTTTTGAAGCTTTAGTAGGCTTTGTCTTGGGAGATGATTCAGACAGTAGCATAGGCACGATAAGTCATGTAGGCTTCGGACTCCAGCATGGCTTGGTTGGTCAAGTGCTGAGGGAGAATAACACCGTATACTTGTGTATCCTGATGTTTAGAAATGACTCTTACTGTGGTGAACATGAATTCATCCTTGGCATGGTGCCAAAACATCTGGTTTCGCCTTAGTATTGCTTGATCCTTTGCCATGAAGTAGTCGATAATGACCTTGGTGAATCGTGGATAATACATATCATTGTTCTTCTTAGAATTCTTGTTCTCCACTTGAAACACTAAATCTTCCCACAATAAGTAGACATAGTCAACCTTTTTGTTATGATACATACCCAAAGGATTTGAGCACGTGACAAGCGAAGACTTTCCAGAGCCGTAGTTTTTCCACTAAGACACTTGTTGATTATGGCAGTAAATGATCTCCAAGGTTGATGCATGTGATTGACATTGATGTCAGACAAGAACTTAATCTCACCAGTGTGTCCAAGGTCTCTAATAAAAGATAGAATGTCCTCCTCAAGTGAAGGTTCTTCAAATTTCTGACCAGGGAGTTTAGGGAAAATCTTGAGCATATCTCTGAAGTTGTCAACATTAACAGTATGACTTTTGCCATTCAACTTGAAACGAAGAGAAGAGTGATGTCTGGAGACAGTAATCCAGAACTCTTGCATGTATATTTCAGGTACATCAACAGAGATCTTAAATGCATTGTAGAATATAGTGAGTTTGAGAGCATCTAACACCACTTGAAGAGTAGGTTCTTTGGATTTTAGAGTTGAGCTTAGTCGTATATTGCTTTTCCCGATCTTAAGACGGTCAGCAGGGGCGACTAACTTATCATCAAGTTCCTGTTGCTGAGCTCTTGTAGTATCCATTATTCTTAGGCTTGAAAACGACTTGAGATGATGGATTGATAAGCGACGATTGTGTGTGGGAGATGGAGGAATGAAATTAAGCTTAAGTGTGTGTTTATGTGTGAGAAAGGACGGGTGGATGGGTGGTGTATTAAATAATTTTTGTTTTTGACACATTTGGCCCCTCAAGTTTCAATACCCTTTTATTTTGCATAGATAAGTTTTATAAGGCATATACAAGATAAACAAATAGCACAATTAGTCCCTAATGTTTATACTATTATACCTATAGACTTAATTTTGCAAAATATTCCCTAAAGGCATAAACACATAACATATAAGGCACACATAAGCTAAACTTAATTAACTCTCCTAAAAGAATGATATTTTGTTATTATTTAATTTTTTTCCCATTAAGCATATTTTTATTATGAAAAAGAAATTTGACATTTTCTCCCCCTCAAACAATGACCCGTTTTCTATTTAAAGAGCTGTAGTCGTTGTTTGAGAATTTGGATGTCATTGAAAAAGTATTTTCTGATGAAGCAATGTTATATCTTTGAAAAACAAACAACAAAATAAGATTTCTCTTATTTTGACACATAAGCGCACTGACACGTACACTTATGGAAATATAGAAAGCACGGGTTGTGATGCAAAGTAATCACAAGCCTTTGCATGGTCATAAAGTAGACCATGCCCGAGAATAAATTCCCGTTATGAGGTCAAGTTTTCTTTTTGAAATACTTGCCTTTAAGATGAAGACCGGGTTGCTATCTGAAATAATAGCAAGCCATTTGGCATGTTTTGAAAACATTTGGAACTTCTGCTCGAACTTCATTTACAGTCTCGTATCATTATTGAATGACATTTCTAAGACCGTAAATGTTATCGATTTTCAGAAGACATGCCATTATTACCTCTTTTTATATTTTCTCATTTTTTAATTTTTTTTCTTTGGTTTTATGAATTTTATATTTTTGTATTTTGTTTTTATAAAAATTTCATAAAAATGAAAAATGTTTTTGGTTTTTATGGTGTTAATATATATACATATGATACAGGATATTTGAATAGGTACCACCACTATTCATCAACTTCATCTGCCAATTGTTTGAGAGTCTCCGGCGTAAAACTCCGCATTCCTAGCTTGTTGATAAGAAATTTAATTCTTTCTCTTGCAAGGGCTTTTGTGAAGATGTTCGCCAGTTGATACTCCGTATTGACAAAGTAAAGTTCAATCACCCCATTCTCAACATGCTCCTTGATAAAGTGAAATCTGATGTCTATATGCTTTGACCTGGAATTTTATTGAATCCAAGGCCATAGTCGGTAAGCTGTGATCTCATCCAAAGAATTTGAGCACAACATCCTGACATAGCAATATATTCAGCTTCCGTACTAGATATCGCAGCGCTTTTCTGCCTTTTTGATGACCAGCTAACAAGTCTATCTCCCAGAAACTGCATACTACCAGATGTGCTACGGTGTGTATCTTGACAACCAACATGATCCGCATCTGCAAATGCTGTTAGTGCAATTGAAGAATCCTTCAGATACCATAGTCCTCGATTAACGGTTCCTCTAAGATACCGAAAGATCCTTTTGACCGCATGTAAGTGCTTTTCGGTAGGCCTAGACTGATACCGGGCACACATGCATATAGCAAATTATAAGTCAGGTCTACTAGCTGTGAGATAAAGGAGGGTGCCAATCATTCCACGATAGTGTGATGGATCAACGGCTTTCCCTTCTTTATCCTCATCCAGTTTGGATTTCTCCACCATGGGAGTATCCACTGGGTCACAAGAGTCAAAACCGTATTTCTTTAAAGTTTCAAGGGCATATTTTGACTGGTTAATAAAGATGCCTCTGGGATTTTGAAATATCTATAGTTATGTCCAAGTCCTTCCACGTAGTAAACCCTTGATATCGTAACATTTCCAATCTGATAATCACCATATCCCATAATCTTTGCCATGTGATCATTTCCGAATTTAATAGCTTTTTGAAATAATAGGAGTCATTTGGCATGTTTTGAAAACATTTTGAACTTCTGCTCGAACTTCATTTATAGCCTTGTATCATTATTGAATGACATTTCTAAAACCGTAAATGTTATCGATTTTCAGAAGACATGCCATTATTACCTCTTTTTATATTTTTCTCATTTTTCAATTTTTTTTATTTGGTTTTGAAGATTTTATATTTTTGTATTTTGTTTTTATAAAAATTTTCTGAAAAGTAAAAAATCTTTTTGGTTTTTATGGTTTTTAATATATATATACATATGATACAGGATATTTGAATAGGTACCACCACTATTCATCAACTTCATCTGCCAATTGTTTCAGAGTTTCTGGCGTAAAACTCCGCATTCCCAGCTTGTTGATAAGAAATTCAATTCTTTCTCTTGCGAGGGCTTTTGTGAAGATGTCCGCCAGTTGATACTCCGTATTGACAAAGTAAAGTTCAATCACCCCATTCTCAACATGCTCCTTGATAAAGTGAAATCTGATGTACTTATATGTTCAGCCTGGAATGTTGAACATTGTTGCAGCTTAAGGCAATAGCGCTTTTGTTATCACAGTACATTGGAATTTTATTGAATCCAAGGCCATAGTCGGTAAGCTGTGATCTCATCCAAAGAATTTGAGCACAACATCCTGACATAGCAATATATTCAGCTTCCGTACTGGATATCGCAGCGCTTTTCTGCCTTTTTGATGACCAACTAACAAGTCTATCTCCTAGAAACTGCATACTACCAGATGTGCTACGGCGTGTATCTTGACAACCAGCATGATCCGCATCTGCAAATGTTGTTAGTGCAATTGAAGAATCCTTCGGATACCATAGTCCCCGATTGACGGTTCCTCTTAGATACCAAAAAGATATAAAAACATGTATTTTCTAGAGGTATTTTTAGATGAACAAAACAACAAAGTTTAGTAACTTAAGCGAACAAATTCGCAAAATTGAGTAACATACATGTCAAATAACCTGATATGATTCTAAGTTGGATAATTGGGCCCACAAAAAGCTGACGTGGAGAAGGTCAAAACATAATATCTCGGTTGCCAGTATACGAGGTAACCTGAATGAACGCACTTTTGTTGTTTGGTAACCTTAATGTCAAACTTCGATAGTCCAGTAACCCAAATGAACAAAAACAAAGTTTAGTAACTTAAACGAATAAAAGTTGATAGTTTAGTAACTTGTCTATCAAAAAATCCAATTTTGAACACACTATTTTAGCAAATAAGTCACAAAGTTCAGGTGTAAATACAGCAAAGATAATATCATCGACATATATTTGTACCAGAAGTAATTCCTTGCATTCCCTATGGATGAACATAGTAGGATCCACTGAGCCTTTGAAGAAGTCTTGGGATAGCAGGAATGAAGAAAACATATCATACCACGCGCGTGGAGCTTGTTTCAACCCATAAAGAGCTTTCTTTAGCTTGTACACGTGATTGGGGTTATCTGGATCCATAAACCCGTCTGGCTGGCTAACATAAACCTCTTCCCGCAGATTACCATTCAGAAACACAGTCTTCACATCCATTTGGTAGACGACCATGTTCATGTGAGCGGCAAACACGAGAAAAATCCTTATAGCCTCTAATCTTGCAACCGGAGCAAAAGACTCTTCAAAATCAATTCCCTCTTCTTATCGGTAACCATGAGCCACTAACCAATCTTTGTTCTTTAGAATACCTCCCAGTTCTTCAAGCTTCACTTTGTAGATCCACTTTAAAGTAATAACCATAACTTTATCTGGTCGAGGTACGAGCTCCCATACTCTAAGGCATTCAAATTCATTGAGCTCTTCTTGTATTGGTTCGATCCAGCTTGATTGAGTCAAAGCATCTTTGTACATCTTGGGTTCAACAGCAGTGAGGAAAGCATCGTAGTAACAGAAAAGAGCTTGCTCATATAATTACAGCCTTGTGGAAACTGGTCTATCGAGTTCACCGATTATATTTTCAAGTGGATGATCCTTAGTCCATTTGCTATTGTGTTCAGAAATTTTGTGATCGGGATGCACAATTGTATGACTAATATCCGTTGATGAAGATTGATCAGAAGGAACTTCTGAAATTGGAATACCAAAGTACGGATCATTACCCATATGTGCAACTTCAATATCATGATAGTCTTCTTCAACATCATTAGGAATGATAGGAGATTGAGTTTCGGGTGTTGTTTGAGAGTTACTAGGTGATGGTGCATCTTGGTCAACTGTTGTTGAGGAATGTGAACCGGTTGATGCAGCGGGTTCTGGAGCAACTACGTCAGCAGTTGGAGCAATTACTTCAGGGGCTGGGTGATCAACACTAGGTGGAGGAGTGAGTAATTCATCAAACAGCGGTTGAAACAAGAGATCCCAATTACTTCTTGAAGGTGCTATAAACGGTGTTAAAGGAGGAGGGTTTGGCACGAGTCCTGAACTGATTATTGCAGGAGTCATTTCATGAAGTGCGGGTCCTGAACTACTGTGTTCAGAAGCCATTGCAGTCAGCTCATCAAAATCTACATTAATTGTCTCAATGATTCGTTTGGTACGTCGGTTGTAAATTCGAAATGCTTTATTTGTGGGTGTATAGCCAATTAAAATACCAATATCAACTTTTGGTTGTAACTTACCCAAGTTCTCACTATCATTTGTCAGATAGTAGAGTGCACTAAATACATGGAAAAATCATAAATCGGGAGGTTTGTCATGTAAAATCTCATATGGTGTTTTGCCGTGACGAAGACGTACGATGGAACGATTTTGGGTGTAACATGCGGTAGCAACTGCTTCTGCCCATAAAAATAACAAAGCTTTTGCATAAATCAACATTGTGCGGGCAGCTTCAATTAGCGTATGATTCCGTCTTTCAACGACACCATTTTGCTGTGGAGAGCGAGCAATGGATATTTCATGAGAGATGTCAACCTTCTCATAATATTCACGCAAAGTTTGATTAACAAATTCAGTTCCATTATCTGTTCTGATGCATCAGACATGTACTTTAAGCCGCAGTTGAATCATCTTGAGAAACTTGATTATGAAATCTGTAGCTTAATCTTTTGACCTTAAGCACTTAACCCATGTAAATCGAGAGTAATCATCAACAATGACGAGGATGTACTTCTTTCCATTAACACTTGCGACACACATTGGTCGATAAAGATCCATGTGTAACATGTTTTGATGTGTCGACCAGGTACTTTCTGCCGCAGTTGGATCATCTTAAAGAAACTTGATTAAGAAATTAGAGCTTCTTTTTTTACATTATGAAACTTACCCATTGAATGTGAGTACTCATCGGACCAATGCGCGGATGTACTTTTTCATTAACACTTGTGATAGATTGGTCAACAAAGGATCCATGTGTAACAAGATAGAGTTTTTCTTGAGATGTGTCTTCAGATTTTAAGTTTTGTGGGGTTTCTCTCTTGTCTTACCATTGCACTGCAGTACATAGATGTCTTTTCACATTTAAGCTTAGGGAGACTCGAAAAACAAATACCATGTCTAGCTAAATGGTTGATTACACCAAAGTTTAGATGAGACAAACGTCGGTGCCATAGCCAGGACTTAGTCTTTGAGGCCTTTGACAAGAGAATATAGGGAAGTGCCATATGTTCTCAAGAGACAAAGTATACAGATTGTTGCCTCGAGATCCAGTCAATAAATAACACCTTCTTAAATTATGAATGAAGCAGGTGTGTTGACGAAATGAACTTCAAGTGTTCGGAATCACGAAACTGTCCCAACGGTGGGAATACGTTGTGTCCAAGTCCTTCCAATAGGAAACCTTGATATAGTCACATTCCTAATCTGATAATTACCAAATCCCCAAATCTTTGCCACATGATCATTTCCGACTTTGACTGTACCCAAAAATTTGTTGACGAAATTGGTGAGCTGGGAGCGATCTTCGGTCATATGCTTAGAGCAGCCGGAGTCCAAATACCAAAGGACAACTTGGACGACCACTAATTGTTCTTCGGAATTGTTAATACTAGGGCAGGTTTTATTGATTTTTGGAAGCAAACTCCTGAATTAGTTTAGGTATATTTAAGGCGCTTCTAAGGTTCGGATCTAGCGGAATAGTATGCTTTTAATATGATCAACTAGATCCCTAAGAACCGCAGTTCTTCTCAGAGTGCATAATTAAGCAGAGTGAGCTGACTTTTTGTTCACATTTAGGGGGTTATTGGTTTGTATTAATCTCAGGATCACTAGGATGATGTGTAACTTTATTATTAGCTAAATCTTTTCCTTTGAGTTTCCTCAATTAATCCTTGAGAGTGGTAATTACCAAAACTTTTTCCTAAAGACAAGCATTTAAATCTGAAATTTCCACAGACTTTAGATTGACTTGATTAGTTAAGTCAGGACATTGTTCTTTTGATCGAACACGTGCTGGTTTAATGAGTTCATAAAAGTTGTTATAAGGTTGTTTCAAAGGTTCATTCTCAGGCAATAAGCTGCTTGTCACCCCTATAATCCAACTCAATATTTATGGTTTCAATCTCTTCTAAGTCCTCTTTGATCTTATCCTTATCCATATTTCCACTGAGAGATTTAATTCTCTCTTTCAACTTCTTTATGACCATGTCTTTCTCTTGGGACTGAGCTTTCAATTCATTTAATTCAAATAATTGATCAAACTTAGAGCTCATTGATTTGAAATAGAATTATCCCTTTGAAAAAATTTCTGATTAAGTTGAGTATCAACTTCTAACGAAATGCAATGTTTTTCAAGAGTGGTAAACCTTTTGAACAGTTTATTGTAAATCCCTTTTTCAACAAAATCCTTTTGAAGCTTAGTTTACGTGTGGAGACACTTTTACATTCAGAATATTTCACTAGAGGCAAAAAATCCATAAAGGAATTTACAATCAAGTTCACAATATCTTTGCTCATCACTTGTTCCAAGAGTCGTTTATTTTCATTCAAATCTTGATTCATTTTAACTTCAAATGTTTTTGACTCTACACGATGTTGTTCCACAGCCTGTTTCATTTGATAGAAGACATTTTGGACTTCAGCAAGTTCATCAACCAATTGTTGGTTGAATGTACTAAATAAGTCCTTCAGAGCTTTTACAAATGGAATTATTTCATCCCTAAAACAAGCTGTGGGTGTGGTTCTTTCTTTGACTACCACATCAAAGTTAGCAAGATGGTATTTAAGTTTCTTCAAACTCGTATTAACCATGCTGACTTTTGGAAGTTCTTTAGGAACCCTCACTATTTGGGTTGGGGGGGCTATCTAAGAAAGATTGGGTTCTGAGGAAACTCACTGAGTTATGCGACCAGACGCTCTGTTTTTTTTTTTTTTTTTTTTTTTGTTTTTTTTTTTTTTTTTATTTTAGCAGATAACTCAGTTTGTGGGAAAACAAACCGGTGTTTCAAAATCTTTATAAAGTTTATTAGAGCAGCTAATCGATGGTGTGGTATCCATTTGTTTTATCTTTTTTCTTGCATCATATTTCCTTATGTTTTAAAAGCACTTTTTGCAGACTTTCTTTAGCAACGTGTTAAGGTTTTTATGAGTCAGGGATCATAATAAGATTGGTTTCTAAATTATATTCACCAAGCATATAGTATTTGTTCCACTGCTGAGCTTTCTTAGAGCTAGAAAGGATTTTGGAAACTAAAGTTGTTTAGTGGTTATTATCATAGGAAAAACTAAGGTCTCGTCAACATGTAAATAGTCTTGAGCATACTTGATCTCTTTTAAAAACGATATTATCTAGGTGTTTGATCTGCTTTTCTAAGGCTATTTCCCTATCAAGGTTTCTAGATTCTTCTTTCTTAAAATCATTTTTGAGAAGTGTAACCATTTGCAATAAAGATTCCTTTTCTTTTAAATGTTCTGAAAGAGTTCGTTTAAGATGATCAATCTCTACAGACTATGCACATGAATCTGAAACGTTATCTTGACTCTTTAAATCAACGTTTTGTCCTTCTTTCAACACTTTGACTTGTTCCTTATATCTTTCAAGCTCAGCAGTTAAAGTATCATTGACACTTTTATTTTCCAGATTCGTCTTGGTACAATGAACTACTTGGGTTTTTAGTTGTTCAATCACAGATAATATCAAATCATCTTGTTGTGCAGAAGAGTTAGAATTTTAAAGCAAAACATGTTGTGATTAATCAGAAATGAGACTAAGGATGATATTGCTTTCACTAGTTATTTCAAGTCTTTGAATGGTTCATACACATTTGATGTTTAGAGTGGCATTAGCTGCAAACTTGATTAGTCATTTCATTATTCACCTTATCATGTATTGTGTCTCAGAATGAGCATCATGAAACATAGTGAGATAAATTCGCCATGAGAGCAACTTTGGCAGTGTTGAGTGCATCACAATCAGAGTCATATGCATCCAAATCATCAGCTTGATAAGCAGTATTGTGAGTAATGACAGTTTGTGTGGCTTGACCTTCTAGAATTCCTAAATATCCAAAATGTGAGTTATCTAATGTAAAATTTGACCACATGCTTGAGCTTAAACACAACACTCTTATCCTTAACCACGAATCCTCCTTTTCCTCTTTGGTTTGGGGCACTGTTTGGACATGTGCCTTCCCCTTTGTTGAATTGTAGCAGATAACTGTTCTTTGTTTTCGAATTGTTTCACTTGTTTTTTTTCTTTCCTCCCGAGTAGTAAGTCCTTGAAGTACCCGCAGCTACAGAAGTTTGCCTCCCCTGAATTGGTTATAATGTTACTCTTCCATTATTAATGGCAGCTTGTTGCCTGGGTTTGACGAGTTTCTCAGCTGGTTATTGTAGGTGTGGGAAAGGAAGTGACGACAGCGTCAAAACGACATCATGTGATTGATGGCATCAATGGGATCATCATCTTTCTGGAACACTGGAACAATTAAACCTGATTCTTATTGGGAAAATTTAGATTGTTGATCAACTGAGGGAGGATATTCCAATTGAGGTATAGATGATAATGGAGAATAAATGTTGTGGTGAATTTATAACTGATAATCATTAGATGGATAAGTGATTAAAAGAGGTGTTAATGATTGATGAGTTGAGTATTGTTGCAGGAGATAGGTGAAGCAATAAATTGGTCGACGACTGATATGGATGAAACTTGTGGTTGAAGTTTAGTGTTTGTGTGAATTTATGATGAAGTTTAATAAGGGGAGATTGGGTCATAGATTGAGTTGCAACCAAGCAAGCGGGTCTGAATTACATTCATGCATTAAAACGAACCTCCATTTGCATGAAATTCATGTTGTCCAACTAAGCTGAAGTGATCGATGTTGGTTGTGTGCAAGTCTCGAACCAGTTTGACATCTGTCACAAATTTGCTCCATTCAGGAGGAAAGGTATTCAAAAATTTTGTGTTTACTTAAAATTGTTCCAGTTTCATGTTGTAGATGTTCTTTTTTTTTTTCATTGTTTATGTCATTGTGTAGCTAGTGAAACATCTCAAGTAGAATTCACGAAGTGATTCCCCTTCATATAGGTCAAAACTTATCGAATTCATTATAAGATTACACTTCCTTTTCATGTGTCGTCAATGAAGTTCCTTGCATGAGATTGAAATCTTTCCCAACAGTTCTTGGTGTCTTTATGATTGCTAACCAATGCTAGGGGCTTCAGGTGGTAGTCCTTGGAGAATGATATTAGTTGCCTTGATATCACAATCAGCTTGAAGTGCTTCTGTAGCAGCTATACTCATAATAATTCTTTGCCTTGTACTCCATTTTCCAAATTGAAGCCAAATGAGTGGACCCACTTTCACCGGATGCAAGGATCATTTCGTCCAATTTTGTTATATAGCATGTATAGTTCCATTCTGTCTTTTCAAGAATCGTACATATCTTTTCCCAAACATGGTATGACGATTGTCAGCACCCGAAAGGATAGCTTTGTCAGCAAGAGTCGTCATTGAGAAATGTATATATTAAATGATTACTTGTTGATAGAGGTGGTAGACGTACATGTGTTTTAATAAAGTTGTATTTTAAGTGTTTTTAATTTATGAAATACAGGGATCTTTACAATTTTGGACAAAAACGGGACAAAACAAATTTGAATGTTCATTGATTTTACAAGTCAACGAAATAAACAGTTATAATTTTGAAAAATTCAGTTTGTTCGGTTGCCTTAAAGGAAGTTGTTCGGTTCCTCTAGAGTTCGGGTTGTTCGGTTCTAAACTGAAGTTAGGTTGTTTTTTTTTTTTTTTTTTTTTTTATTCGGTTTCAACGTGGTCGAGTTGTTTCGGTTTCACTTTAATTAAAGTTGTTCGGTTTCAACTAAACCAAGTTGTTCGGTTTCAACTGAGGTCAAGTTGTTCGGTTTCAACTAAACCAAGTTGTTCGGTTTCAACTAAGGTCAAGTTGTTCGGTTTGTACTGCAGTTGGGTTGTTCGGTTGCAACTAAACCAAGTTGTTCGACTTCGAGTTGTTCGACTCAGGTTGTTCGACTTCGAGTTGTTCGAATCAGGTTGTTCGACTTGAGTTGTTCGACTCAGTTGTTCGACTTGAGTTGTTCGACTCAGTTGTTCGACTTCAGTTGTTCGACTTCCACTACTACGAAACCCAAAAACTTAAAAACACAAAAAGACACCTTTTTGATGATTGTTTTGAAATTATACTTGTGCAATAGTGCTTACTAAAACTCTAGGAACAAGAAATGACAACTTTTAGGTTTTTAAGCGAAAAGATTAAAAATCAAGATTTTGCTCTTTATAAGATTTTCAAACCAAAATGTAACAAAATGATATTTTTCTGTTTCTAAGCATGTACCACCAATATTCATTAAGTACTAGGAACCCCCCCCCGGGGGTGGGGATAGATATACCAAGGTTAAATTAATCCTTTCGTGGTACAACAATAACTTCGGAATCAAAAGAAAAAAATAAAGGGGATTTTGCAAATGAAACAAACGAACCAAAAAGAAAGCTTAAACACAAAAACTAAACACACCACTCCATGGCTCTTGATACCAATTGTAGAATACAAGTAATATTTGATATGAAATGGGAAGGAACTTAGTGAGAGAAAGTGGAAGGATGGATGTATTCTAGAGAGAGAAAGTAAGCTAAGCATATAATTTCAATAGAAAGTGAGAATACAAAACCAACCAACACCCTCTCCAAAGCATGGAGAGGGTATTTATACTTACAAACATAAACGGATGGGCCTTAATAGGTGTTTTATGGGGCCTTTAGGCATATAGCTTATTTACTTAACTAATAGGCTTTGACTATTCCACATTGGAAGTGACCGATAACTTTTCGTGTTTCTAACAATTATAGATACAAGTATTCTTATGTATGAAATAGGAGGGGAAACTTAGTGAGCGAAAGTGGAGGATGGATATGTATTTAGAGAGAGAAAGTTACGAACATATAATTCATTGCAAAGTGAGATTACAAAACAACCCAACAATCAAACCCTTACAACCGGCAAGAAAAACAAAGCTAAACTGCAGATCTTCATTGAAAGACACTAACAGGGAAGACAATAACCCTTGACAAGTAGAATACCTCCGGACACACGAGAAAGTATCTACCTCAAAAAACCAAAATGTAGTTAAGTTAGATATATATTGCGGAATTAAAGAAAGTCATGGGCTCAAAAACTGACATGATTGTTAATTGACAGAAATGCAGTGGTAAGTGACGGTGGCTATTAGATTTATAACCTACCGTCAAAACTGCCTGATGAGCTCATTCGGGTTTTTTTATAAGATATTGTTTTTTGATTTTATCCTCCACTAGGTTTATATAAAGTAGTGGCAAGCGTTTTTTAGGACTTCTGGATATTACATTTGGAAAGAGAGAAATCCGCGCATTTTCAAAGGGGAAAGTTTCAAGCATCAATAAAATTGTTCAAGATATTCAACTCAAAAGTTACAAATAGATAAAGAGAAGATTATAACAAAAGTGAATGAGGTGGCTTTTGAAACCTACGGTCACTCTGCTGGAGCCTCATTCGATATTTGGAACTGGATAAAGGGATGTGAAACCGCCATGGCTGCAAACACGAATTTGGGCTGCCCCGCCAAGATACAGGCATACTTTTACCCAAGTCCAAGCCATAAATATGTCAGAAATCTAAAATAGATGCAGAATATATCTTGTCATTTTAACTTACCCATCCTTTTAACTTATCAATAAGATCAAATAGTCAGATCAATTAACGGCTTAACGTTAAGCCTTAACCAGCCCTGGAACTAATAGAAGAAAGTGGATGAAATGGATAAAAAAATATTATGCCGAGGCTCAGATTTGAACAAAGAGGATCAATCCACCATGGCTGCAAACTTAGTAAGTTGCCCCGCCAAGATGTGGATAATCTCAGCTTTACTTCGAATCACACAGACACAATCAAATTCTATCATTTACAAACCTTTTACCGCAATTTCACACAAATTATCATCGTTCTCTAACTTCTTCTTATCTCTCCAAACCATCAAACTTAATTCAATTATATACAACAACACTAAGCCATACCAATAAACAATTGGTAGCGCTCATAAGAAGGCAAAAAGCATAGATGTATTATGAGTGAGCAACTCGAAGGTATATTTGCTTGGCCACGAGAACAAGAGAGGAAGATTCGATAAGAGAGAATAGGTATGGTTACACACAATGAAATGTGATAAATGGTACAACACCCTCTCATGTGTGGAGAGGGTTCTATTATACCCTTGGCTAATATGTTAAATGGGTTTGTTTGTAGTCCTTGATCGTAATTAATGTTATCGATCGTGTATCCGATTCGCTTCATGAGTGCAAATTACAGCCCAAGACTAAGCCAAGCCGGGCCAAGATAGAAAGCCCATATGCCATATGTAGGCAAGGGGTATAAATAGAACCCTCTCCACACATGGAGAGGGTGTTGGTTACCATTTATCACATTTCATGTGTGTGTAACCATACTATTCTCTCTTATCTAATCTTTCTCTCTTGTTTCTCTCTATACTTTCTCTCTTTACTTTTCTTTTCTTTTCTAGCTTATTGTTTATTGGTATGGCTTATTGTTGTGATATGGGATAAGTTTATGGTTTGGGAGATAAAGAAGAAGATGAGAACGATTTGCTGAGATGATTATAAGAGGTTTGTAATGATAGAATTTGATTGTGTCTGAGTGGATTCGAGTAAAGCTGAGATTATCCACATCTTGGCGGGGCAACTTACTAAGTTTGCAGCCATGGTGGATTGATCCTCTTTCTTCAAATCTGAGCCTCGGCATAATATTTTTTATCTCATTGCATCCCCATTCTTCTAATGTTCGGGGTTGGTTAAGGCGTTAAGCGTTAATTGATCTGGGGACTATTTGATCTGTATATGATAAGTTAAACAGGGTGGTATTTAAAGGATAGATATTATTCTGCATCTAATTTTTTGATTTCTGGACGCTATTAGTTGCTTGGACTTGGGGTAAAAGTTATGCCGTCATCTAGGCGGTGGCAGCCTAAAATTCGTGTTTGCATCTATGCGGTTTCACATACCCGTTATCCAGTCCAATATTCAAATGAGCTCCAGCAGAGTGACAGTAGTTTCAAAAGCACTCATTCACTTTGCGTTATTAGTCTTTCTTTATCTATTTGTAACTTTTGAGTTGAATATCTTGAACAATTTTATTGATGCTTGAAACTTTCCCCTTTGAAAATGCGCGGATTTCTCTCTTTCCAAATGTAATATCCGAAGTCCAAAAAACCGCTTGCCACTACTTTATAGTAAACCTAGTGAGGATAAATCAGAAAAACAATATGCTTATAAAAAACCCGAATGAGGCTCATCAGGCAGGTTTGACGGTAGGTTATAAATCTAATAGCCACCTCACTTACCACTGCATGTTCTGTCAATTAACGGAATCATGTCAGTTTTGAGCCGATGATTTCTTCATTCTCACTATTAGATTCTATGACTTAACTACATTTTTGGTTTTTGTGGATACCTTTCTCGATGGTGTCTGAGGATACTGCTTCAAGGGTTATTGTCTTCCTGTTAGTGTTTTCTGAAGATCGCATTTTTGCTTTTGTTTTTTTGCCGTTGTGAAGGGTTTGATTGTTGTTGGTTGTGTATTCTCCACTTTGCTAATGAATTTATATGTTTCTTACTTTCTCTCATCTAGAATACATCCATCCTTCCACTTCTCTCTCATAAGGTCTCTGCCTATTTAATATCAACGATTACTTGTATTCTATAATTGTTGAAACAAGGAACAAAAGTATCGGTCATTTCAATGTGGAAATAGTCAAAAGCTATAGTTAAAGTTATTTAAAGCAATATGGCCTAAAATGTCCCATAGAACCCATATTAAGGCCATGGCCGGTTTGTTTTGTAAGTATAAATCCCTCTCTGTTTGGAGAGGGTGTTGGTTGGTTTTTGTATTCTCACTTTGCTAATGAATTATATGTTTCGTACTTTCTCTCTTTAGAATACATCATTCCTTCCACTTTCTCTTACTAAGTTCCTTCCTATTTCATATCAAAGATTACTTGTATTCTTCAATTGGTATCAAGAGCCATGGAGTGGTGTGTTTAGTTTTTGTGTTTAAGCTTTCTTTTTGGTTCGTTTGTTTCATTTACAAAATCGCCCTTTATTTTTTTCTTTTGATTCCGAAGTTATTGTGCTCACACTAAAAGGATTTTTACTTGGTGGTAAATCTGATCTGTATCTTTATGATATTGGTGTACAAGGCTTAGAATCAAGGAAAAATATCATTTTTGTTACATTTTTGGTGTTTGAAAATCTTATAAAGAGCAAAATCTTGATTTTATTTTTTTTCGGCTTTAAAAAACCTAAAGGTTTCATTTCTTGTTCCTATGTTTTAGTAACACTAGTTGTACAAGTATATTTTCAAAACAATCATCGAAAAGGTGTCTTTTTGTGTTTTTAAGTTTTTGGTTTCGTCAGTACTGGACGTCGAACATTGAACTAGAAACAACTGAAGTCTGAGCAACAGAGCTCGAACACTGAGTTCGAATCAAAGAGTACGAATCAACTCAAGTCGAACAACCTGATTCGAACAACTCGAAGTCGAACAACCTGAGTCGAACAACTCAAAGTCGAACAACTTGGTTTAGTTGCAACCGAACAATCCAAATGCAGTGCAAACCGAACAACTTGACCTTAGTTGAAACCGAACAACTTGGTTTAGTTGAAACCGAACAACTTGAACTCAGTTGAAATCGAACAACCCTAGTTTAGTTGAAACCGAACAACTTTAATTAAGTGGAAACCGAACAACTCGACCACAGTTGAAACCGAACAACCTAACTTCAGTTAAACCGAACAACCCCGAACTCTTTGGAATCCGAACACCTTTCCGTAAGGGAAACCGAACAACTTAATTTTTCAAAATTATACGGTTTATTTCGTTGACTTGTAAAATCACATGAAACATTCAATTGTTTTCCCGGTTTTGTCAAGAATTGTAAAATCCCGTGTAGTTTCATAAATTAAAACACTTAAAATACAACTTAATTAAACACAATTACTTTTTACACCTTGATCAACTAATGTAATATTTAATTTACAATTTTCTCAATGACGACTCTTGCTGACAAAGCTATCCTTTCGGGTGCTGACAATCATCCACCCATGTTGGAAAAGGATATGTACGATTCTTGGAAAAGCATAATGGAACTATACATGCTAAATAGACAAAATGGACGAATGATCCTTGAATCCGTTGAAAGTGGTCCACTCATTTGGCCTTCAATTGTGGAAAATAGAGTTACAAGGCCAAAAAAAAAGAATATTAGAGTACTTGTACAGAAGCACTTCAAGCTGATTGTGTTATCAAGGCAACTAATATCCATTCTCAAGGTATACACCCTGAAGTCTATGGCATTGGTTGGGGGGCATTCATAAAGGAACATGGAACTTTGGGAAAGAAATTCAAGCTTCTCATGCAAGGAACTTCATTGACGAACCAAGCCAGGGAGTGTAATCTTTATGAGGAATTCGATAAGTTTGCCGATAGAAGGCGGGAGGAATCACTTCCGTGAATTCAACTTGAAGATTTTCACTGCTACTCAATGCCATGACCATCTACACATGAAAACTGGAACAATTTTAGTAAACACAAAATTTTTGCAATACCTTTCCTCTGAACTGGAGCAAATATGTGAATGATGTCAAAACCGGTTCGAGAATTGCACACAACACCATCTCGATCAGCTGCATGCTTATTGGTGAAACATGATTACATGCCAAATGAGGTTTTTCATGCATATGAATGTAATTCAGACTCGCTTGCTTTGGTTGCACTCATCAGATGACCAATCTCTTTATTAACTCATCAAAATTCACACCAAAACATTACTTCACCCACAAGTTTCATATATCAGTCTTACAGTATGCTCTCACCTTAATCAGTTCTGCAACAATACAATATCAATCATTATCACCTTGCTTTTAATATTATTCCATCTAATGATTATCAGTTATAAATTCACACAACATTTATTCTCCATTATCATCTATGACCTCAATTGGGAATATCCCTCCCTCGTTGATCAACAATCTAAATGATCCAATAAGAATCAGTTTAATGTTCCATGTGTTCAGAAAGATGATGATCCCATCTGATGCCTTCAATCACATGATGCGTTTTTGAGGCTGTCGATCACTTCCGTTACCCACACCAATAACAAGTGGAGAATCTTGTCAAACCCCAGGCAACAAAGCTGCCATTAATAATGGAAGAGTAACATTTAACCATTCAGGGGAGGGCAATCATTCTGTTGCTGCGGGTACTTCAAGGACTTTATACGGGAGCAAGTGGAAACAATTCTGGAAAACAAAAGAACAAAGTTATTGCTACAACTACAAAGGGAGAGGCCACATGTCCAAACAGCTGCACCATACCAAAAGCAGAAAAGGGATGATTCGTGGTTTAAGGATAAAGTGTTGGTTGGTTTTTTAAGTCAAGCATGTGGTCAAATTTTTACATTAGGAGGAACTCACACATTTTTGGTCAGATTTAGGGAATTCTAGAAGGTTCAAGCCACACAACTGTATAACTCACAGTGTGATTATCAAGCTGATAATTTAGATGCATATGATCTGATGTGATAAATTTACATGCCAAAGTTGCTTCTCAATGGCGATTTATTCACTATGGTTCTATATGCTTTTTGTAGGTACACAATCATGCTAA
The DNA here is from genome assembly GCA_026074375.1 of Tanacetum coccineum. Lineage (NCBI taxonomy): Eukaryota > Viridiplantae > Streptophyta > Magnoliopsida > Asterales > Asteraceae > Tanacetum > Tanacetum coccineum. The sequence continues at coordinate 3,871 of BQNB010101120.1, read as the reverse complement.
TGTGATAATGATCTGAAACTCAAGTTGTGAGCTATGCATCTTCTTTTAAACGTCAAATGTTTCTGAACTTTCAAAGACTGAACATACTAGTGTAGCAATATCATTCCATATTCTCAGTATTGATTGAATCAACATGGAGCTGTCAGAATTCTAACTTTTTGCAACAAAGATGATTCTGATATTCATCGTGAGTGAACAACTAAAAACTAAGTAGGTCATGTACCAAGAGAATCTAGGAAAATCAAAGAGCTCGTCAATGATACTTTAACTGCTGAGCTTTGAAAGATATAAGGAACAAGTCATAGTGGTGAAAGAAGACAAACGTTGATTTTTTTAAAGAGACAAGGATAACATTTTAGATTCCTGTGCACAGTCTGTAGAGATTGATCATCTTAAACGAACTCTTTCAGAACAAATAAAAGAAAAGGAATCTTTATTGCAAACGGTTACACTTCTCAAAAATGATTTTAAGAAAGAAGAATCTAGAAACCTTGATAGAGAAATAGCCTTAGAAAAACAGATCAAACACCTAGATAATATCGTTTTTAAAAGAGATCAATATGCACAAACTATTTACATGTTGACGAGACCTTAGTTTTTCTATGATAATACCACTAAACAAGCTTTAGGTTTTCAAAATCCTTTCTATCTGAAGAAAGCTCAGCAGTTGGAACCAATACTATATGTTGGTGATATAATTTAGAAAACCAATCTTCTTTGATCCGATCATAAGAAACTTAACACCTTGCTAAGAAAGTCGTTCAAAATGCTTTTAAAAACTAAGGATAATATTGATGCAAGAAAAAAGATTAAAACAAATTGTTACCACCAATCGATTATGCTGCTCTTAACCAGCTTTATAAAGATTTTAAAACACGATTTGTTCCACAAACTGAATTATCTACTGAACAAGCCTTTTGGTCGCATAACTCTGTGAGTTCTCAGAAAACCAATCTTTCTGATCGACCACCAATGTTGAGGTTCCTAAAGAACTTCCAAAGTCAGCATGGTTAATACGGACGTTTGACGACAACTTAAAAACATTTGCTAACTTTGATGTGGTTAGTCAAAGAAAGAACCACAGACACCACGCTTGTTTTCGGGATATGAAATAATTCCCTTTGTAAAAATGCTCTGAAGGACTTATTTAGTACATTAACCAAACAATTGGTTGCTGAATCTTGCTGAAGTCCAAAAAATGTCTTCTATTCAAATGAAAAGGCTGTGGAACAACATCGTGTTAGAGTCAAAAAAACATTTGAAGTTAAATGAAAAAGATTTGAATGAAAATACACGACTCTAGGCACAAGTGTGAGCAAAGATATTGTGAACTTGATTAGTAAAAGTACTTTATGGATTTTGCCTTCTGTGAATATGCATGAATGTGAAAAGTGTTAAACTTAAGGACTACGCTTCAAAAGGATTTTGTTGCAAAAGGCGATTTACAATTAAATGTTTCCCCAAATGGATTTTACACTCTTGAAAAAATTGCTATTTCGTTTAGATAGTTGATAACTCAACTTAATCAGAAATTTTTTCAAAGGGATAATTCTATTTCAAATCAATGAGCTCTAAGTTTGATCAATTATTTGAATTAAATGAATTGAAAGCTCCAGTCCCAAGAGGAAAGACATGGTCCTAAAGAAGTTGACAAGAGAGAATTAAAATCTCTCAGTGGAAAAAGACTGGATAAGGCATAAGTTCAAAGCGGAATTAGAAGAGATTGAAACCTAAATATTGAGTTGGATTATAGGGTGACAAAGCTTATCTGAGAATGAAACATTTGAAAAGACCTCTAAGCAATTTATGACTCGATTTAAATCCAGCCGACGTGGTTCGATTCAAAAGAACACTGTCCTGACTTAACTAATCAAGTCAATCTAAAAGTCTGTGGAGAATATTTCAGATTTAAATCTTGTCTTTAGGAAAAAGTTTTGGTAATTACCACTCTAAGGATTAATGCGGGAAACTCCAAGGAAAAAGATTTAGCTAATAATAAAGTTACACATCATCCTAGTGATCCTGAGATTAATACAGAACCAATAACCCCTAAATTGTTGAACAAAAGGTCAGCTCACTCTGCTTATATTAAGCACACTTAAGAAGAAGCTGCTGTTCTTAGGGATCTAGTTGATCATATTAAAAGCAAACTAATATCCCTAGATCCAGCCTTAGAATATGCTGTAAGTATTCTAAAACTAATTAGGAGTTGCTTTCAAAAATCAGTAAAACCTGCCCTAGTATTAACAATCGGAGAACATTAGTGGTGTCCAAGTTGTCCTTTGGTATTGGACTCGGCTGCTCTAAAGAATATGACCGAAGATCGCTCCAGCTCACAATTTCGTCAACAAATTTTTTGCGTTACAGCAAAGTCGGAAATGATATGTGGCAAAGATTTGGGGATTGGTAATTATCAGATTAGGATGAGTTACTGATATCGGAGACGGGTTTTCCTCTTGAAGGACTTGGAACAACTTATTCTCCGTTTGGGGCAGTTTCGTGTGATTCGAACTTGAAGTTGCTCTTTCTTGTCAAAACACCTGCTCTCATTAACTAAATTTAAGAAGGTGTTGATTTATTGACTGGATCTCGAAGGCAAACAATCTGTATACTTTGTCTCTTGGAGACATGATGGCGTCCTCTCCTATATGTCTCTTGTCAAAGGCTCAAAGGCCTAAGGTCCTGGCTTGGCAACCGACGTTTTGTCTTAAATCTAAACTTTGGTGTAATCAACATTTAGCTAGGAATGGTATTGTTCGAGGTCTCCTAAGCTTTAATTTGAAAAGGGGACCATCTTTTGTTTCTGCATGTGCACTGGTAAGTGCAAGAAGAAGAAACCCACAAAACTTAAATCTGAAGACACAATCAGGAAACTTCTATCATGTTACACATGGATCTTTGTTTACCATAAATGCGTTATCACAAGTGTTAATGGAAAGAAGTACATCCTCGTCATTGTCGATGATTACTCTCGATTCACATGGGTTAAGTTCTTAAGGTAAAAAAATGCAGGCTCCTATCTCCTTTGAGTTCTTATTTTCTTTAAGTTATTTCATATCAGTTTTTAAGATGATCCAATGCGGTGAAAAGAACTGTTGACACATCAAAACAGATAATGGAGCTGAATTTGTTAATCAAACGTTGCATGAATATTATGAGAAGGTTGGTATCTCTCACGAAACATCTGTAGCTCGCTCTCTATAGCAAAATGGTATCGTTGAAAGACAGAATTGTATGATAATTGAAGCTGCTCGCACAATGTTAACTTATGCAAAAGCTTCATTATCTCAAATGGGCTGAAGCAGTGGCTACCGCTTGTTACACCCAAAATCGTTCCATCATACGCCTTCGTCACGGCAAAACACCATATGAGCTTTTACATGACAAACTTCCCGACTTATCTTTCTTCCATGTATTTGGTGCACTCTGCTATCCAACGATTGATAGTGAGAATTTGGGCAAGTTACATCCAAATGCTGATATTGGTATTTTCATTGGTTATGCACCCACGAAGAAATCATTTTGAATTTACAACAGATGTACCAGACGAATCATTGAGACAATTCATGTATATTTTGATGAGCTGACTGCGATGGCTTCTGAACACAGTAGTTCAGGACCTGCACTTCATGAAATGACTCCTGCAATAATCAGTTCAGGACTCGTGCCAAACCCTCCTCCTTTAACACCGTTTATATCACCTTAAAAACTGACTGGGATATGTTGTTTCAACTGTTGTTTGATGAATCACTCAATCCTCCACCTAGTGTTGATCACCCAGCCCCTGAAGTTGTTGCTCTAATTGATGAAGTAGCAGCTCCAGAACCCGCTGTATCAACCGGTTCACCTTCCTCAACTACAGTTGACCAAG
>BQNB010101119.1:0-14593 GCA_026074375.1 Tanacetum coccineum | reverse complement strand
CAAATAGCTGAGGATATCTCTGAAGTCCTTACAGCCTCTTTCCCTTCCTAAATATGCGATCTTGTTGTAATCATGTTTGTACGTGAGTGCCGCCATTGGTTATGATTGAATTTAGGTTGAAGATACAGAGTATACAGAGGCAAATGATTTTGGTGTATGTGTGGGAAAGATGTAAAATTGATTTGCGATTAAGTAGGTTAATTTTGTCCAATTTATGAAAAGATACCCTTTTAATTTGATTGGTAAAATTTTAACCTTAGAAGTTGAAATAATTAAGTGAAAAGCAACTTGTACGCCACATGTTCAGGCAAGTGGTAACCGCCAATTACCATTTAATTTAGATTTAAAACAAAAACTATTCAACTTCCATTTTTAAGACCAGCAGGTATAAAGTCAACCATCAGTAACTACTCTTAAAAAAAGTAAGCAGCAGAATTAATATATGAGCAGCACAAGCTATTCATTCAGCAGATACATTTTTACACCAGCATGATTGGAGACTACCAGCAGAAACTAAGTGACTAGTGGCAGAGACCAACTAACCAGCAATATCAAACTGAGCATAGCAGAAACTAAGTTAAGACAGCAAAAATAAGTTACTACCAGCAGAAATAAATCAGCCAGCAAAAACATAATACTACCAGCACAAACCAGTTCAGTAGCATAAATGTATCCAGCCAGCAGAAAGAGTCAACCAACAGTAGAAACCATGCAAACAGCAGGAACACGCACCCTATCAGCAGAAATGAATCCACCAGCAGAAGTATTCCAGTAGAATCATAGTACTACCAGCAGGAAGAATGTTCAACTAGCAGCAGTATTGACTACCTGCAATCACAAGAAAATAATATCCCACAAAACACCATATCCACCTGTGATAAAGTTAGAATATACAAGTATACAACAACAAGCCTCCCCTTAGGCTTATACCTCCCCTTAATTCATGAAAGAGGGATTCACATCTCAAAATCTTGGTCCATCAAATGCATGGTCCCCAGTAAATCAGCCACATTACATCTGTGAGAATCTTCAGCACCTGGATCACGTTTTTCTTCTCATTGGCATCTCTATAAAAGTGATTGCCTAATCTCAATATGCTTGGTCCGCTGAGAAAGACTGGGTTCTTCACTATGCATATGGTGCTCTGGTTGGCTATAAGACTTTGGTATTCATGAAGTTGATTCCATAATCCAGCAAACTGGTTTCTGAATCCCAGAGTACCTGGCCACAACAGCAAGCAGCACAACATACTCGCTTCTTGAAGAAGTACCACTATTAGTCCTGCTTCCTTGCACTGCCATGAAATTACTTCTGCCCAGAAATTGACACCCACCTGTATGTGGATTCCTATCACCATGAGAACCAGCATAATCAATGTCACTTGTAGGCACACCAACTGAAAAGGAGAATCTTTAAGGGTACCACAAGCCGAATTTTGGTGCCCTTTTAGATACTTGAAAATCTCTTGAACTGACATTCAGATAGAAGTCAGTGGAGTAAACTTGATGTCTTGGAACAACACTAACTCAAACATTAGCAGGTCTTGAAGCTGTGAGATACATAAGTGAACCAATCATGGATCTGTACAAATGTACATTAATTGGAGGATCAGTTTCATCTTTCAATTTGGTCTTAGCAGCTTCATAGGGTGTTGTTGCAGTTCTTACAGATTCCATGTCAAACTTTGTAGGCATGTCTTTAACATACTTGTCTTGGCTGATAAAAATACCATCATGCAAACATTATAGTCCCTCTTAATTCCCTTTTCCCCACAGAGTTCTATAAGTTTTGCATTTTTGAACTCTGTCCCATTATCACACCTTATTCCTTTAACCTTTTTATTTAGCTGGTTTTCTATTAAGGCAATAAATTCTTTAAGGACATAAAATGTTTCATCCTTAGTACCCAAAAAGAAAGTCCAAGTAAACCTGCTAAAGTCATCAGTAACCACTAAGGAGTAGTACTTCTGGTCAATACTCCTTATATTGGTAGGACCAAAAAGGTCCATATGCAGCAGTTGCAGAGTTTCAGTAATAAGTCTCACAACAGAAATATGCTTGTATAGTACTTATGTAATCACAAGTATATACGTGAGAGACTCTAACAATTATTTAGGCGGAAACTAAACAATACAGTATAAAGAAGAACAAATATAAACAATGATCCTCTATGGATCTCTCTATTGATAATAAACTGTTTGTGTAATGCGTAATCAGTACAAAACCCTAATGCTAAAGGTTTCTTTTATAGAGAAGAAACCCTAAATTGCTAAACAAGATAACTAAAAACGCGTAAGAGATATACATCAATCTCTTCCTAATATATCTCATTCCTATCTTCATGAGATAACTCTAGAATATAACTATAATTCCTGCATACAATAATCACGTCTATAAATAAGATCAGCAGATTCTATATCTGTCAGCAGAAATGAGAACATGACCAGCAGGAACATAATCAGCAGAAACGAACATCTCTAACAGCAGAAACGACACTTAGTCGTTTTCAATAATTCCCAACAATATATTAGGAATCTGTTTAGCAATTTAGGGTTTCTTCTCTATAAAAGAAACCTTTATCATTAGGGTTTTGAGGGTACTGCTCACCAGTCTGGTTGGTCTGAGTAGGTTGAGTCTGTTGAAAGTGAATAGCATGTTGTGAGAAGATAGATTGATTTGGTTGAACCTGCTGATAGTTAACAGCAGGTTGTGAGAAAGCAGTTTGAGTGAATGTAGGCATTGGTTGTGTGGGTTCAGGTATGAAAGATTCTGAGGTATCATCTTGAGTGAATGAAGGTGAAGCAGATGAATTAGGGTTAGGATAAGTGAATGTTACTGCTAGGTATAGTAGGCATGGGTTCTGACATAGTTAACGGTTAGAGAAACAAAGTTTTGTTGTGGTAACAAGTGATTCTTCTTTATCAGAGGCTCTCTCCAGGCTCTGATACCACTTGTTAGGATCTAAAACTAGATAGATCTTCTAGCCTTTGTGGTTGTATAGTACTTATGTAATCACAAGTATATACGTGAGAGACTCTAACAATTGTTTAGGCGGAAACTAAACAATGCAGTATAAAGAAGAACAAATATAAACAATGATCCTCTATGGATCTCTCTATTGATAATAAACTGTTTGTGTAATGCGTAATCAGTACAAAACCCTAATGCTAAAGGTTTCTTTTATAGAGAAGAAACCCTAAATTGCTAAACAAGATAACTAAAAACGCGTAAGAGATATACATCAATCTCTTCCTAATATATCTCATTCCTATCTTCATGAGATAACTCTAGAATATAACTATAATTCCTGCATACAATAATCACGTCTATAAATAAGATCAGCAGATTCTATATCTGTCAGCAGAAATGAGAACATGACCAGCAGGAACATAATCAGCAGAAACGAACATCTCTAACAGCAGAAATGACACTTAGTCGTTTTCAATAATTCCCAACAATCCTCCCCTAAACTTGGTTTTGACTCTGTTAATTCCAAGTTTCTAGATAGATCTTCTCGAAGCAAGAGGATTGAGTAGCAGCAGAAACAAAGTAATCAGCAAATATAGATGAAGACAGCAAGAACAAACGAACCAGCAGCATCACAAATACCAGCAGATACAATGTAACCAGCAGCAACAATACAAGCAGCAGAAACCGTAGAAGCAATATCCCAAAACAACAGCATCAAATAAACACATGAACTCGATGAAACAACATATCAATGAGGTAGCAACATCAAGAATAGCAGCTTCCATCTTTGTAGCAACAAAAGTAGATTTGATTAAGCCTTTAACCAGTAGCTACTACACTGGGCTAGTTGATACTTTGGTGAAAATAAACACCCTGGTATAACAAAAACCAGTCCAATTTCTCAGAACGTGAATCAAGGGTGAATTGGAATACCCTAACAGTTTTTGGCAAACCGTCACAGCCATACAACGGATTTAACATGTCTTTACCTATAGCTGTTTGCTCAGGACTAGCCAACTCTTCATACACAGGAATATGTGAGTCGATAACCATACAATTTTTAGTAAATTGTCAACTATCAATGGATTTGAGAAAGTCTTTACCAAGAGTCGTACCCTCTTGGACTAGCCATTTTTCATCCCAACAGGAACATGGAAAATGAATACCATCCAGTTTTTGGTAACCTGGCAACCATCAACGGATTTGAGTTACACACCAAAGCCGTTTGCAATGGTGAGCCAGACTCTTTCTTGGCTGTTAGCCATGGTGAGCTGAAAACCATTTGTCGTGCAGTGCAAGCACTAACACCAAAGTTATACAACACTATATCTTTACAACACTATACTATTACAAGGATGTATCTAAATCTAAGGATGTTAAATGCTATTTTGTCAAAAGAAACTAATATATAAAACTATCTAAGAGTACATATGTTTTTTTTTTATAAACAAACTAACTAAACTATTGAAGTAACTACAAACACTAACTCAGAAACAACTTACATAGGAGCAGATGCAATACACTCATATGCTTGCCTTAAGCCAGCCTGGACCGTCTGAATGATATTCCCAGCAACAACAACATCCCGACAATACGAGGGTGGAACTGTGAGCCTGTGGTGTAACATACTTTAAGCAATGGTTTGTTGCCCGGATAGGATAGAACTTGTCCACAAACATATACACAGTCTTCCCATTTGTCAAATCCAGGACATGAACAGAACTCTTAGGATACAACTTCCAGCTACTCACAATCCATTCATCTTGTGTACGCCAAAAGTCTTCCACGTCATCAGGATGAAGTGACTGACACAACATATTCACATCCCTCCAGAGTTATAAACCAATATCTACTTCTGGGTTTAACCGAAAGTACCTATTCATCCGTCGATGCAAAAGAAGGAGATCCTCACGATAAACATGAGGTAGCAACTCTTTCAAGTAGGTAAAGTACTTTTGCCGCCTGTACCCTGATAATAACAGGAAATATAATTTGTTACAGCGGACACTCACAACCTCTCAATCTTTAAATTCACCATATGGAAGAGGGGAAATATAATTCTCCATGTCATCATTACTCTCACTCTCAGAACTGAAAAAGTCCTCAACAAGTTTATCCCATAGGAAGTCATCACTTCTCACCCCAAGATGTTTACTACGAGACCGAGGAGGAGAAGAGGCAGACTCAGAAACGGTTTCAACCTTAACCCGTGGATCAACAATCTCATTCATCAGATAGCGTTGTACTCAACACAACACATCACCATAAATAGACTTACCCCGAAAGATAAATCCTCAGCAATCAATTCGTCATCTGAGGTCAGGGTCAGCAACAACTTCGTACATAACCCAATCTGCTCTTCCTCATCACTTTCAAGGAAAAACTCATTAATATCCCCTGATGTGGATTCAAACAAGACAGCAATTGGTATTTGATCAGTAGATACATTGGACGGTGAAGGTCCACCTTAACGGAGATTGGTCCAAATAACTGAGGATATCTGTGAAGTCCTCGCAGCCTCTTTCCCTTCCCAAATATGCGATCTTGTTATGATCATCTTTGTACTCGATTGCCGCCATTGTTGATATTGAATTTAGGTTTGAAGATACAGAGTATACATAGGAAATGATTTTGGTGTATGTTGTGGGAAAGTATGAAAAATAGATTTGCATTAAATTGGTTTAATTTTGCCCAAATTTATGAAAAGATAACCTTTAATTTGATTGTAAAATTTAATCTAGGAAGTTGAAATAATTAAGTGAAAAGCAACTTGTACGCCACCTATTCAGGCAAGTGGTAACCGCCAATCACCAATTTAATAAGATTTAAATGAAAACTATTCAACTTCCATTTTTAAGACCAGCAGATATTAAAGTCAACCATCAGTACCCACTCTAAAACCAGCAGAAATAAGGTCATACAGCAGAATAATAATGAGCACACAACTATTCATTCAGCAGATACAATGTAATAGCACCAGCATGATTGGGAGACAACCACAGAAGACTAATATAATGAACTATGGCAGAGACCAACCGACCAGCAATATCAAACTGAGCACAGCAGAAACTAAGTTGAGACAGCAGAAACAAGTTACTACCAGCAGAAATAAATCAGCCAGCAGAAACATGATACTACCAGCACAAACCAGTTCAGCAGCATAAATAGATGTATTGACAGCATAAACAACGCCAACAGCATGAATGTATTCAGCCAGCAGAAAGAGTCAACCAACAGCAGAAACCATGCAAACAGCAGGAACACACACCCTATCAGCAGAAATGAATCCACCAGCAGAAGTATGCCAGCAGAATCATAGTACTACCAGCAGAAACCAGCCTGTCAGCAGGAAGAATGTACAACTAGCAGCAGTATTGACTACCTGCAATCACAAGAAAATAATATCCCACAAAACACCATATCTACCTGCAAGAAAGTTAGAATATACAACAACAAGCCTCCCCTTAGGCTTATACCTCCCCTTAATTCACGAAAGAGGGATTCACCATCCCAATATGGAACGCACAAATACTCAAATCTTGTCATCATAATGCCTTGGTCAGTAAATCAGCCACATTATCATCTGTGTGAATCTTCAGCACCTGTATCAAGTTCTTCTCATTGGTCCTCTGATGAAAGACCGGGTTCTTCACAATGCATATGGTGCTCTGGTTGTCTATGAAGATTTTGGTATTCATGAAGTTGAATCCATAATCTAGCAACTGGTTCTGAATCCAGAGTACCTGTCCACAGCAGCTAGCAGTAGCAACATACTCGGCTTCTATAGAAGAAGTATTCACAATAGTCTACTTCTTACACTGCCATGAAATTAACCTTCTGCCTAGAAATTGACATCCACCTGTAGTGGATTTCCTATCACTATGAGAACCATGGAATCCACCATGAGTGGGTGTCAAACTTCCATGAGACTATGCAAGGTCCGGTCAGGCTCAATATAGTTGTCAGGCCTAGGTTGGGGACCAAAGATAATGGGTTCCACAAAGTCAGGGTCAACATAACCATGGGGTCTGGGCTGTGGGCCAAAAATAATTGGTTCAATAACATCAGGGTCCACATACCCAGCTGGTCTAGTATCATGGGGGGGGGGGGGTGTGCAGGCCAAACACTCATGATTCCCTCAAAACAAAGGTCGTAGCTGCGGTGTAGGAGGAGACGCAGGCTCGGGTATGTGGGGGATACTAATGGAAGAATGTACAAGAACACAAGGCCATGGTCTCCAGCAGTACAGTGAGACAGGCAAGACAACCCATGCTTTCTCAGGAAAGGGTAGGGTAAGGAGAGTGGTCACCTTAGATACATGCTGCCCCTCTCCAGGGTGTGAGTTCCCTAACAGGGGAAACCGGAGGAGAGTGATATACAAGGTGTGCCTCAGCTGAACTACCAGCAGCTTCATTGGCAGCAGCATTATCCTCATTAGCACAACATCACCAACCAGCAGCATCATTCAACAGCAGTCAATGGCAAGCATGGGGTTTGTCAAAGGTATTGGCTGACCCTCACCATTTAAATTTCATATTGGCAAATATCTTCCTAATAAAGGTCAAATTAGGTCTAGGTTCGGTCAGCTGTCTCTAATGCCACAATCATAGTAAAAACCCTTTGTACATTAAAAATTTTATGCTTTGTAGCCCTTAAAATTCCCAATCATCCCTTCTAAATAAATCGAGAGAAATTAAGACCCTACCAGTCGACCAAACAAAAGGGCTGTGGCAATGGAACTAGGAAATTGATTCCAACTTCCAGACTTAGGGCTCAGACAGTGCATAAGGGTGTGCACCAGAAATCTCCATTGAGGAGATAAATGGTTCTTAAGAAAGGTAAGAGCCCGATCCGTCGGATACCCAATAGCCCTCATACCCTCAAGAATATCACTATTGGGCATGTCAAAAATGCCATTGGCATCGTCAAAGTGTAACTGAGTCCTAATGAGAGACTCAGTCACGACCACCTCACGGCCGTCAATAGTGGCGACTAGGTCATGAGACCCAGCAGCATTTGGGCGAACAACAGCTGTTGCCCAAAATTGTTTGACCAAAGAGTCAAACACGACCGGAGGGGCATGTGTCAAAGCGTACCTTAATGGAGAGTGGTCCAAATAACTGAGGATATCTGTGAAGTCCTCGCAGCCTCTTTCCCTTCCCAAGTAAGCGATTTTGTTGTGATCATCTTTGTACTGGAGTGCCGCCATTGGTGATGATTGAATTTAGGGTGATGATACAGAGTATACAGAGGCAAATGATTTTGGTGTATGTGTGTGGGAAAGATAAAAATCGATTTGCGATTAATTAGGTTAATTTTGTCCAATTTATGAAAAGATATCCTTTTAATTTGATTGGTACAATTTTAACCTTGGAAGTTGAAATAATTAAGTGAAAAGCAACTTGGACGCCGCCTATTCAGGCAAGTGGTAGCCGCCAATCACCATTTAAACTAGATTTAAAACGAAAACTATTCAACTTCCATTTTAAGACCAGCAGGTATAAAGTCAAACATCAGTAACCACTCTTAAAAACCAGCAGAAACAAGTCAAGCAGCAGAATTAATATATGAGCAGCACAAACTATTCATTCAGCAGATACATTGATACACCAGCAGGAATGGAGACTACCAGCAGAAACTAGTCAAGCAGCAGAATTAATATATGAGCAGCACAAACTATTCATTCAGCAGATACATTGATACACCAGCAGGAATGGAGACTACCAGCAGAAACTGAGTGACTAGTGGCAGAGACCAACCAACCAGCAAAATCAAACTGAGCACAGCAGAAACTAAGTTGAGACAGCATAAACAAGTGACTACCAGCAGAAATAACTCAGCCAGCAGAAACATGATACTACCAGCACAAACTAGTTCAGCAGCATAAAAGGATGTATTGACAGCATAAACAACTCCAGCAGCATGAATGTATTCAGCCAGCAGAAAGATTCAACCAACAGCAGAAACCGTGCAAACAGCAGGAATACACACCCTATCAGCAGAAATGAATCCACCAGGAGAAGTATGCCTACCAGCATGAACACGGAACCAACAGCATAATCCATAGTTACCAGCAGAAACAAAGCATCCAGCAGGAAGAATAACTCCCAGCAGAATCATAGTACTACCAGCAGAAACCAAGCATCCAGCAGGAAGAATAACTCCCAGCAGAATCACAGTACTACCAGCAGAAACCAAGCATCCAGCAGGAAGAATAACTCCCAGCAGAATCACAGTACTACCAGCAGAAACCAACCTGTCAGCAGGAATAATGTACAACTAGCAGCAGTATTGACTACCTGCAATCACAAGAAAATAATATCCCACAAAACACCATATCTACCTGCGAAAAAGTTAGAATATACAAGTATACAACAACAAGCCTCCCCTTAGGCTTATACCTCCCCTCAATTCACGAAAGAGGGATTCACCATTCCAATATGGACCACCAGATACTCAAATCTCGGTCCATCAAATGCCTTGGTCAGTAAATCAGCCACATTATCATCGGTGTGAATCTTCAGCACCTGTATCAAGTTCTTTTCATTGGCATCTCTTATAAAGTGATGCCTAATCTCAATATGCTTGGTCCTTTGATGAAAGACTGGGTTCTTCACAATGCATATGGTGCTCTGGTTGTCTATGAAGATTTTGGTATTCATGAAGTTGAATCCATAATCCAGCAACTGGTTCTGAATCCAGAGTACCTGTGCACAGCAGCTAGCAGCAGCAACATACTCGGCTTCTGTTGAAGAAGTAGCCACAATAGTCTGCTTCTTGCACTGCCAAGAAATTAACCTTCTGCCCAGAAATGGACATCCACCTGTAGTGGATTTCCTATCACCATGAGAACCAGCATAGTCACTATCACTGTAGGCTTCCAACTGAAAAGGAGAATCTTTAGGAAACCACAAGCCTAATTTTGGTTGCCCTTTTAGATACTTGAATATCTTCTTGACTGCATTCAGATGAGAAGTCAGTGGAGTAACTTGATGTCTGGAACAAGCACTAACTGCAAACATTATATCAGGTCGTGAAGCTGTGAGATACATAAGTGAACCAATCATGGATCTGTACAAAATGTACATTAACTGGAGGATCAATTTCATCTTTCAATTTGGTCTTAGCAGCTTCATATGGTGTTGTTGCAGTTCTTACAGATTCCATGTCAAACTTTGTAAGCATGTCTTTATCATACTTGTCTTGGCTGATAAAAATACCATCAGGCAACTGTTTCACCTATAGACCTAAGAAGAAAACATTATCAAGTTCCGCTTGGAAAAACTTTTTAAGGTCTTTAAACACAATGATTAGTCTTAGACAGTTCATTGTTTGCTTCGTTGAAATGGTTATTTGATGATTCATAAAACTTTTATTTTTAGTTTTGAAATCATCAATTTCAACCTTTCGATTTTTCAAACTTATGCCTTGTTTGATGATTCCAAAAATTTTTTTTGGTTTTTGCTGTTCATCGATTTACACTTTTAGTTTTGAATTAAAGAAGCAAGCAAATCACGTTCGTTGATCAATATCATTAGTCTTCATACTGGTCATCCTGGTCATCCTGATCTCTATCATAACATATATCCAATGAATCAATAGTGATATTAGTGTCACCATGTTCCACCAGATATATGTCATTACTAGATTCAGGTTGCTCAGGATGTTCATTTTCCATGGCAAAAACAACATTATGTGTTTTATTATTGTTTGTACCTTTATGCATGCGTTGGCCTGAACATCAATGATTAGTCCAGGAATTGGTCAACTGGATCTGGAGTAACCTCTTTGAATCGGTGCTATGTACATATAATGTGCTTCAATTCCTGATCAGCAGATCATCATTAGTTATCATCCTCCAAATTATGCCTTGTTCTGCAGTCAACTGAACCCTAGCTTCCTTCCTAGTTTACACAATAACATCTTTTCTTGTGTTAAGTTTCATCCTTTACTATGATTTCAGTTTATGACATTCCCTTGATACATGCCTCATATTCCTTGCAGTTTTATACCAAAACTTTTTTTTTTTTTTTTGAATCCCAAGGACTTCTGCACAACCGGGAAGTACCTACATTTTCCTAGAAACTCCAGCAAATTAACTGCCCTCTTGTTTATCATACCTAATGCCTCTGTTGATTCTTGGAGAATTATCTTGATTAGCTCTACTGGTGTTTGATGAAGTTTGAAGGTTGTTGTTGGTAGGTTTTGTAGATTTTCTTGAACGATAAAGAAATTAAAGCCATGAGTTTGTCAATCTCTTTGTCCTTTGACATTTCCTCATCTTCAGTAACCGTAGCAGGTTCTGGATCATAAGTAGGAGCAGAAGAGGTAACAATTGCTTTTCCTCTGTTTCTGGTAGATTGTTGTGATATGGTGGAGGAATATTAAGTGTTTTGAGTAGGATGGTTTTGAGGATGGAAAAATGGTTGTTGTTAAGCAACAAGTGCAAGTGGATTATCAATACGTGCTAGTCTTTCAGCTCTTATCTCATTGACTTCATTCTGGTGTTGCTTGAGAATCTCATAAAGTTTGTGATATGAGACAGTCTTTAGCTCTTGACTCTGCTTATACAAGTGTCACAAAACTTTGCCATTCTGGTTGTTATGTTGAAGTAAGAACTGGTCCATTCACTGATGATTGGTAACATTACACTGATTTCTGACAAGTTCATTCATCATCTTGTAAGAACCTGGTGGTAATCGATTCAAGGTGATGAAACATCTTGGTGATGTGTATTATGAATTTTCCAAACTCCCATTATAATTGTTTTCAATGCCATAAAACATTCCGCCATTTAAACCAAAACTCCTAGATTAAATCAATCTTGCACATGGATGTTTCACCGTGTTTTACTTTCACGGCTTTCCAACATTTCGCAATGCCTTTCGGATCAAGCATCAATTGTGGAGTAGATATCGTCATCTATCCCTGTGAGAATGATCTGAACGGATTCAGCTTCGGCATTCAGTTGATCGCGTATGTCTTGTAAAACATTCTTATAGTTCTCCATATACCTCTTTATAGTTGTTTTTCTAGAACTACCTTAGCAATGGAACTATCTTCTCAACCCCCCCATTGATACGTGTCCCATGGCCCTAGACCTTTTGGAGACAATACGTGTTATGAGTTTCACTATTAGGTTCTTGTGTCAGATCCCCACCCCCCATGTATCTACTTGAACTTATGGATTTCCACTCCCGCAAGTACCCACATTCACCCTACACCATCGTCGATATATGGTCCCCCCTCACCCTGCATGACCCGCCCGAAGGACGTCTAACAGTTATACCACACTGTTGACTGTATCATGATGGTAGCACAGAGAAACTTGTGCTCATATGTCAGAGTATAGCTACCTAGAGATTCTTCAAGAACACTTGCTCCTATGCTGTTAGCTGTCATGTCAGCTCGAACTCGCGCTCTCACGCTGAAAATAGGTATGCGGATGTTTGGAGTGTGTAGATATGTTAGTGTGTTCAGCCACTATCTTAGAATGATCTCTGGTTAGTTGTAGATTCTATGTCTGCCCGACCTCGGTCTCTATAGTTGTGATCTACATGTAATGATATACCTAGCTGAGCAATATATGTGAATGATGATTGACAACCGGGCGCTGGGACGATGAGAGTAGATCGGGACGTGATCGCACTGTGACTATGTGATAGAGAGAAAGTTTATTCAGTTTGGCTGAAAGTGTGTGATTGAGTGATATGTTGTGGTAAGAGAGAGTAGTTAACTCGCCACTGTCGCTTCGCGTCGCTTCACAGTGGCTTTTGTTTGACAAAAACACTCTGTAGTTAGAGTTTAAAGAACCCAGAGAGTAAAGGAAAATTGTTTATTGTCGGAGTCGTACATCTATCCGTCAGACTCATTCCACAATCTCACAAAAACCTAGAAATAAGTACCCAATGAACATATGTGCCCCCAATGTCACACATTAAATTGCACTCATAGAATGGCGATCGCCTAGGCTGGGACCACCGCATGCCTCCAGCAGAGAGAGAAGCCTGCGGAGTAGAAAATAGATCCTCGCCAATGCCTCGTCTTCACGCTTGAAAAAAAAAGATTCAATATTGTTCCTCCTCCAGATTCGCCCGGCTATCCTCCAATCCCCCAAAACTTGACACTCTGTCTTCGCACGTCACACTCAATCCTCGCCTAACTCTACCATTATTTCGCCTCTCCGCGCATGTCGTTACTGTTCATATTTCGCTTGGCATTAACATATTTCCCTCGCCTGTCAAATTAAACATATTTCGCTTGACAATTAACCCTGCATATTTCTCTTGTCTTTTAACATATTTCGCTTGACATGTAAACCTGCATATTTCGCTTAACATTCAACATATTCGCTTCTGTTCTATCATAGTTTCTTCTCATTTTTGTTTAACATATTTGCTTCTACTTAAAACTGACATGTTTCGCTTGGATATCAAAACGTACATTATTACGCTGTGACCTATAACATATTCCGCTTGCAGTCTTTTTCAAGTGAAGGACCACAACCACAAACAAACAAGTTGTCCTTGTTTTGTTAAGCAACAATTATGGATCTTTGTCTCTTGTTGAGAACCGGTTGGGACCACAAAAGGATAAGACAAAAGATCAAATAAGCTTTAAAATTAAGCAAGCAAATAAGCTTGAGATTAAGCTCGAAATAAGCTCAAAATAATCTATAAATTTAGCAAATGGAAAAACGAATCAACAAAATTAGTACCACTAGATGATTTAGACCAAGTGTTGCAAGGATTTAAACAAAAGAAACCAATAAACCCAAATTTTTTTTGAGCCGTGAGCTTATTTGCAAAAAATAGCCATGATAATAAGTCTTATACAAGAAAAATGAAACACAAGAATAATAAAATAGAAAATTTTCTATAATTCAGAAAATAATTATATAAGTCAAAATAAATAATGACCTTAAATTCGGGTTCTTACAGCTTATGAAGAGAAATAAGCCATTGTTTGCTTATGTAAACCATAACAATCAAACACTAAACACCCCTTGGCGAGTGATACCACATGTTAGTCCTAAATATTATCCTTCACAACTAATAAGCAAACCCGAATAAGCTATAAATAAGCTCAAAATGAGCCGGCAAAAGAAAGAAAGAAAAGAGATGAAAAGGAAACTTAGAAACTTAGATTAAGAGAGAGAAGGTTAGTTACAATGTGTGTGAAAATGCAACCAACACCCCCTCCATGTGTGGAGAGGGTTTCTTTTATACCCAAGCCTTTCTAGTAGGCGAATGGGCTTTATAAATTAGGTCGGGCTTGGCTAAACTTGGGCTTTAAGCCCGAAACACGGACAATATTAGATTACAATCCAAGCTCGTTGAACCCGACTAGCCTATTATAATACAAGACCTAATTTGTCTTTATAAGACCGATAACATTCTTGTTTGACTTAATATAAGTAAGGCTAACAAATATGTATGATTAAACTCTGTAAAGCTTTGAAACCTAAACAATCAAACTAAGACTTGACATATTACCCCAGGTTGCGTGACAAAGATGTTACTTTCATTTCATATACTTTTTCCATCAATTAGATTTCCATGTACTGTAAAGGTGAGTTCATAGGCACACATTTAACTCTTTTAATTGTTTCATAAACCCGCGAG
>BQNB010101118.1:8617-24549 GCA_026074375.1 Tanacetum coccineum | reverse complement strand
TTTTAAACAATTTAAAACACTTTTAATCTAGAAAATTAATAAAAATTACTAAACTATTTTATAAAAATTTGAGAAAATTTTTAAAAATGCTTAACACTATTCCTAAGATTTATAAATAAAAACGAATCAATAAGCTTAAGCCAATAAGCTACTACAAATCTAATAAGCAAATAAGCTAAAACTTAAAAAGACTATAAGAATTAAATGGTGCAAGACATGTATGAAAAAGACTCAATGGCACTACTGGTAAAGGTGTTGGTGTGTTAAGAGGTGTTAGGGATTCTAGAAACATTCGTGTGTGAGGATGAAGTGATTTACCCTGGTTACGTTGCTCTGTGTGTTGGGAGGGAAAAGTGAAAAAGATGAACAATGATTTTTGTTTTTATCTCATGTTTATATCATTGACTTGGGCTCGGGGTGGGAGTTGACTTGGGCCTGGACTTATTTTATCATTGGGCCAGGAAAAGGGTTTTGGGTTTATGGATTGATAAAAGGCTTTTGATTTTGGGCTTATAAGCTAATGGGCTGACCCGGCCCAATAAAATGGGAACGGGTTAGCCCATTAAGGATATATACGCCTTCGGCCTTGATTTCTCATGCACTTTCCATTTCCGTGCTCGGTTTTATCCGTTTTGGCTTCGTTTTTGGCCATTTTGTGATATATTCATACTTGCAAGACACAATTCACGAAATACACATATACAAAGCATTTTTTTATGTATTTTTGATTATTATTGGTCTTTTTAGCTCGTTTTATTAGATAAAATGTATGTGTATTTAAGCACATAACATGGAGCCAAAGGTCGATGCTATGATGAGTGACTTTATGGAGCAAGTCCTTGAAACGAGTCCATGCTTCTGATAGAGATTCTTCATGATGTTGTTGGAACATCAGGATATCGTTGAGGAGTTTTGTGGTCCTTCCTGGTGGAAAAGAATTGACAAGGACAACGAGAGTTAGTAAGAATTCCTCACCATGTGGTGATGGATTCTTGCTGGAAGGACGTTCAAGCCAGTTACTAGCATGATCGCGAAGGGAAAATTAAAATACGCACGCGCGTTCTCTAAATACCCTATTTTTACGTCAAGGTCCAGTGATCCACAAGTTTTAGGAAATCCTTGAGGTGTTTGGTTAGGATCCTCGGACGAAGTTTCGTGGAATGAGCATAAAAATCCGTTGTCACCAACCGGATAGTGTCGGATCGAAAAGTACCTAACGATTTCCCACGAGGAGCTCGATGGTATTCCTTAGCCTTCGTGGCTTGGTTGAGGAGTAGTCTCCAAATGAGATAGGATTCACGTCTCCCAAAGGTGGTTGACAAGAATGGTTTACGAAACAGATAACACAAAGAAAAGATAGACTACGGAAAGCCTAATCATGCGGAAAGTCCTCACCCTTTAAAAGATTCAAGCGAGTAGAACTAAGTTAAACTATGATCGAAACCTAACTATTCCTCGACAACAGTGCCAAAAATTTGAGCGCGGTCCCGTCGTAGACTTCAACCAAAGTTTAACAGCTTCCCTATTCAGAGTACCTAAAACCGTTGTATAGTATTATAGGCAAGACTCGGGGGTTGTTATCGTTCTCTAGGGGAATAGGTTGGGAAGACTTGATTACGGTCTAACAGAATTCTAGGGGTTGAGAGAAAATTATTTTTGTGTTTTTATATTTATAGGAAAGCAGGTAAATCTATGGTTTGAGATGTTGGTTTGATAAACTATTAACTAAACTAATCTACTAGTGATAACTTTATGATAATTAAGGTGGTGTTTGTTTTTTAAAAGTTGCCTCTTAACATCCTCTTAATCTGTCTCGTTCAGACGTGGTCAGACATTTTGGTCATTAAGTGCGTTTGTTTTTTTATTTTCATTCAGAGGCGGTCAGAGACTGAAACCTCTTACCCAACAAGATGGGGAGGAGATGTCTTACTACCTCTTAATGTGTTTTCTCTTTTCTTCCTTTTATTTTCTTTCTTTCATTTAGCTTTTTTTACTTTATTTTTTTTCTTTGTTTCCTTTTTTTGTTTTATATTATATTAGTTTTCTCGTCTTTTCCATTCGTATTGATAATACGTTTTAAGAGAGAAATACGTTTTTTTTTTCAAAATATTAAATTATATAATATGATGATGATCAAAAATGTCAATACTTAACAGAAAGGTATTTCAACAAAATAATAATAACTAAATTTTTCAATAAAATAATAGCATGCAAATTTTGAGTATTATTAACTTGATTTTTTATTTTTTTTCAAAAAATATTTTAATTTATTACAATGACAAATAAAATAAATTTACTAGTCGTATTAGTCGATGACTTAAAATTGTTCTATTTAACAACGTACATTAATTGATAGTGATAATGGAAAAGATATTTAACAACATGAGAATATAACATACCAACAATATATGATTAATTTACGAGATTAAATTACACACAATATCCTTGAATGTTTTGTTTTAACACAACTTTATTTAAGTTGTTAGGCCGTGTTAGGTTTCGATGACGTGCAAATGTTCTATTTAATAGTGTATAATCCGTTTATGTATCATAAGAATGAAACTGTTATAATATAAATCTCATTCAGAAACACTTTTTTTTCCATAAAATACAAACAATATTATTTCATTCAGATACAGACATTACGCCACAGATTCAGATACAGATGTGCGAGTCAGATTCCAGATTTCAGAGCCTCTTAATAAACAAATAAGCACCTAAATGTTTGACTTAATCAACATAACTTTATCAGATTGTTTCTCCTAATCTTGTTGCCTTGTCACACTTGTGATGTAATGTGTAAGTATTTTCTAAGTTATGAATGAATTACACGAATCCGTCGTCTATTTAATATTCTGTTAAGGCAAAGCACAAGTAAGGTAGTATGAAGACTATTACAAGGCCCCTAAAAGTATATTAAAATGGTGTAATGAAATACCTTAAAAGGGATCAACCACATAAGGGGCAAGGTAGTATGAAGACTGTTACCCTATGGTATCCTTTCTAACGCACTCGCAGTTACCCTTGTTGTATCAACAAGCGATACAGACAAAACTTGGTTTTCTAAGGCCGAACGCGCACATTCTATTACAACAAGAACAACAGTAAACAAAAAGTATCTAAAACTACTTTCCATGCAAACATAAGCAAAACAAAGGAGGGTTTAGCATCGCTGTTTATAAAGACTAAGAAGATAAATCAATCACACAACACATAGACATATTGAATGATTAATGATAAATAACCTTACTTGAATTAAAACATGGATCCAAGGTAGTATAATAGGGTTTTGAGGCCCTAAAAATGACCTATGAAGCTGCTACAAGGACTAGGATTTGTCTCCGTAAGTTATACAAAGTTATCCCAAAAGTTACACACTAAAACCCTAAAATCAATTTTGTATATATAGAGGTATCGCGGCGACGGCGTCGCGTTATGGTCCTAAAGCCGTCGCTACATGGATAATTCTAGATCCTCTTTAAGTTGGCCACGTCCTGACGCCGTCTCCAAATTCCAGACGCCGTTACTGAATAGATCATGACGACGTCGCTTTATGCTTGCGACACCGTCTCTACGTTCTGTAAGCAATACTTCTTTAAGGATTTGGTGTAGGTCCGTAATCTCGTCCGTTTCTTCTCCAAATGAGCCCAAGTCACGTGTATTTTCTCCAAATGTCATCCAAGTGCTAAAAACCTAAAAAGAAACGATTAAGCACATAATCTGGGCATATTTACATGATTTAAGGGCTTAAATGACCCTGAAATAGTGTATAAAATAACACCTCATCAGTTTTACTAATCTAGAGGAGAACTTATGCTAGCCTGGTTAATCCCCTATTAACGTAATGATTCCATTTCCTAGTGCAATGTCTAATCATCTTTTATGGTGGTTATAATATGGACAGACCCGATTGTGCATCAAAACCTGTCCTATGTCTCCTATGATCTCAAGTCCCTGTTGGACACGAAGGTTGAGTATCTAGTCTATAATGATTAACCCCCAACTACCCTAAAGACACGTCTAATGCGAATAATCTCACTTCTCGGCTATAAACCCTCTTGGAAAGATTTCCCAAATTTTATAAGTATTTGTCATACTGTAGGCGGTGATATAAGAAATCCCTACACTAAGGAAAATTGTTAACCTATTCTTAGTACCCGATTAACCCTTAATTTAACATGTAAGTCTACTATAAGGTCTAACAGGATCTACACTAGCCCTCAATACCACTAAAACTTGGGGATCATGCAACAAGCAATAACGATATCCATAAAAACAATAACTAAACAGGAAGTAAGAATAAAAACATTAATAAAATCTTAGCAAGGTTAACACTCAAAGTGTTTAGCCAATCATAATGTAAATCATACAAACAGTAATGAATAAAACATAGATCGAATTAAAAATAATATTTGATACAAATTACTTGATGTTAAGCTAATAATGATGATGATCGGGACTGAATTCTCCCTTTAAAAGTAGTTGGAGAGTGTTGGAGAACTCCTAGGGATGGTACCCTAGTCGTCCCTTCAGATGGGAGGAAGAACGATGATGAATAATGCAGAATTTGGCCTCTATTTATAGGCTTCGAGTCAACTACGACGTAGTTGATGTATCAAACTACGCCGTTGTTTCCACCTGCAACTACGCTGTTGTTCCACCCAGGAAAGTTGTAGGTATCTCTTTCCTCTTTCCGTGGCCAATTGAATCAACTAAAACGGAGTTCATATGAAGGAGTTATGGTCAAAATACTAAAGCACATTTTTGGAGATATCTTAAGAACATTTCATCAATTTTCGGCTTCGTTTCTTCACTTGATTCTTTCACGAGCCTTCCATAGTGAACTCCAAATCATAAGTAAATAACTTCATAAGTATATCATCATTAGAAGCATCCATCTTTCACGTCGTTTCGTTCCCATGCCTTGATTAACCTTTAGTTCATGTAGTTAAACTAACTACGACGTAGTTAATAGTTCCAACTACGCCGTAGTTTTTCCAACACATGTTTCCTTCATTAGCAACTAATAATTACGACGTAGTTTCTGCTGGACAACTACGCCGTAGTTGTGACGTCAGCAGAATCCTTCTCCAACAATGACTAATTACGGCGTAGTTAATGTGTTAAACTACGCCGTACTTTCCTCCTAAATGCGGTTTTTCTTGTTGTTTGTCCTTTTTGCCATTTTCCGCATCTTTTCCGTTCCAATGCCTTAATTATATGAACCTGTAATATAAACGAATTAAGTACCAGATTCTTATAATAATACTATAAAACAAGGCAATAAACTCTGGAATTTGATATATAAAAGTATTAAACATTTGATGTCACATGCTAATAAATTGCTACCTACAAGCATGGCTCGCACTCCTTAACCGGGTCCTCATAATAAGGGTCACCTAATGGGCATAGGTCATACAACTACTAAGGAATGGTCATCCTATAGTAATCAAGCATACTAGAGTTTGGAAGGACTCGTACTAAATATAATGCAACCTTATTTTAATACCTAGTAACGGATGCAAGGATCCTTAAACACACAACACAAAATCCAATAAAATTGCAATAAAATTATTAAGATCATAAACAATAAAAGGAAAGGAATATGAATTAATTATATGTCGAAGAACAATTAATTAAACATAATAATCAATTAAAAGCATAAACAAATCAATTATAAGGGTGATAAAGAAATTGAATCAAACTTAATTAATTGAATTGTTGTGTACATATCATGCCCTCGATCCTCTAGTTGAATCTCATGGCAAACCCCGAAGGGTTTATCCTAAACGAGCAAAAGAATGATTGAATGATGAATTCATTCGTTTAATATATAAAGGGCATGGCAAATTTAGGACTTGCATGAGTTTAACCCTCCATCGTTCTTTTAGTTTTAATCTTGGTCCTTGTGAATTATTCCATCCGTCAAGTATAAGAGTAAAAGTTAATATGATTTGCCCATATTTAGTCCTTGGATTTATCACTACTTTGCGTCCAAGAGACTTATTACGGCATAACTCTAATGTTTCGATTACGCCATAACTTTCTTCTTTTACTCACGACATGTTTTTTTTGCCTAGTTACGGCGTAAGTCCAACGACCTACTTATGTCGTAACTCCCTTCGATAAATCCGGCTTCGCGCCCAAGGTACATGTTACGGCGTAACTCTAACGAGTTGATTACGTCGTAACTCTTCTGCATCCAACACTTATATCCACGTGTTGATTACGACGTAATTGTAAGCCTTCTATTAAGCCATAACTATCTCATGAATGCATATTTTATGTATTATTTCCATTTTTGGCCTTTTTCGCATCTTTCTGTTCCAACGCCTTGATTAACATGGATATGCAAATATGAATGAATTAAGTACCAGATTTATATTAAAACAATATAAAAAGGCAATAAACAAGAAAATTCGATACTAAAAAGTATAAACTATTTGATATCATCAGTTCATTAAGGTCGAATTATATACTTTAGCATCTAGGTTTCTTGGGTATGGATGTATATGTTTCACATCTCATCAAACTTTTGGGATTTTAGATTTTAATTTTTTTAAAAGAAAATTTGTGTTTTTAATTGTTATTCTTACCGGTACATGTTTTAACGATTGGGCTTGCCCGCGTTTCGCAGCGGGACAATTGGTGGGCGTCGTTATCATATCTTTCATGTTCATAAGAAAGGTAACACGGGTTTAGGGTCCTAAATAATGCCAATGAAAGATAAAAAAGGATTTGGGTAACAAACGGGTTTAGGAATTAATGTGCAACACAAAATACCATCAGTTTGATATTTGATACACAATATTGAATATATGTGCTCCTTTCTTTATACTGGAACCTCTCGACTCCTGTCACAAAACACTGAGTTTTGTAGAAACATATTATATAGCAAAATTACATAAATATATATAATTCCAAAATATGTTCATATAATTAAATGACCTTGATTATACTCTCCACGTTAGCGACCTGATCTTTTGTTTCAGCCCACTTAATAGACAAAGTAGCCACATAGATGAACGGGATTTCATTGCTTCTACCAGAGGCAAAATGATTATCTTCAGCAGCCGCCATATAGATATCTTCATTATAAGAAATTTCAACAGGTGATGGCCTTTGGATGTAAATACCACTCTCTTCTGTAACCTTTAATGGGATCTTTTGATACTTTTGCTAGGTTGTAGCCATAGATGGAAGGGGTTCAATATTCTCCCTGCGAATAAAAAAAGATGATTCTACTTCGGCTGTTTAGGTCACTCTTTAATTAACAGAAGCAGGTGTGGTACCTACAGAACATGAATGCATGATACAATTAAAAAACACTTAAGCAAATGAGTATAGTAAAAAGATCAATTGTGTTCAATTGTTGTGTCAATGTGAACATTTGCATGCTAGTTAATGATGTTGGTATCGACATTATCATTAATGACAACATAATTAATCAAGCCCTAACTTTCTAAAACAAATAACTAAGAATTTCTTAGCTTCAGAAAATGTTAACCTTCTAGAAGGTTCTTCCCTAAATGTATCAATAATAAAATAACGATACTCTTTGTAAGCTTTTAGGTTTCCAGTAAATGAACTACTCCCTATATACGTAACCCTTTTCAAATTTGTACATCACAATGTACTTGACTTTTGCTAAACACCAAACTATTTAAGAGTTTAAACATATGTAATCCTATATTCTCACACATATACGCTAAGACCACCTTAAAAACAGTTCCAAAAGCCGACCAATGGCATATTAAGTAACAAAAAAACAAAATGGGAAGCGAGACAACCTATCATAGTTGTGTGCTTCAGATTTAGCCTTACTGTGAACGAATTATAACATAGTTAATAGAGGACACATGTGCGAGGATGCAATAGCATGATGCCACATCGAATCATGCTTGGCTGCTATTGTTAATGTATGGGCATTTGACAATTATAAATGGTAACACTCACCTACTTCTGTGACCGATGTCAACATCCAGCTCATATCTCACCATCATATACTGGACTTGTTCAATGAATTAAGATCAAATAATAAAAAGTCTAAGCAATAGGGAAAAGCGTGATGATAATACAACAAAATCGAAATAGAAATTTTTAGGTCATCCCAATGGGTTCAGAAACCATACGTTTCTCTGGATCAAGATTTTGTACTTCCACATATCAACTCGAAGGCTAATTCATGCTTTGCCAATGAGTGATGTTATTTTAAGTACCTCTAAGGAGCTGTTTGGTAGTAAACAAAAAAGGGCTGTTTGGTAGTATACTTTATAAATGCAGAAAATTAGTGGTTTTGGTTGCTGATTCTATCAAAAAATCTGCAATATGGTTGCTGATTTATGTGCAAAAAATCTGCTTTTAAAAGGCCGTGATAAGTATTATATATAAAATATATAATACAACAATGATAATCAGAAGAGTAAGTAAAGATCAGGGAATGCGCGCGCGGATATCAGATCAGCGATGAAGGATTCTGTATTTTGAAAATGAAAGAAAAGAAAATCTGTAAAAATTTTGGTTATAGACTAGGTTTTGAAAATGACCCAGTTCCCTATAACCTTGGCTCTTGATACCAATCTGTAACACCCCCAAATTCTGGTATGCAGCGGAATGGTAACAATGGGGTGCTACGTCAAAGTACAACAATCAAGATATAGGAAACGACCTTAAATGGACGTTTTAAGATAAGATTTCATTCGATGCCATAGCAAAATATCAGAGTTCATACATTAGGTCCCATATGTTTTAAAAGTCATAAACATTTCCACATACGTTTTTAATTAAACAAAAGCTTCATACTACCAAAAGGTGACTTAAGTTTTTATAGATAAAAGTTGCATTGAATTTAAATAAACACAGAATCCATCTTCATTGATATCCATCACGGCTCCCATCCAAGCTTATACCTTAGGACCTGAAATTAAACATGCTAAAAGTCAACACAAAGGTTGAGTGAATTCATAGGTTTGTCTGTAAAAGTGTGGATCACAAGATTTAAGTAATGGTAGACTATGAAACAAATTCAGTAGTCCAAAACATGTATTATTGCGCTAAGCTCATGACCCCGAAGCCTTAACTGTCTGTCTGCCCCAAATAGGTAGGGTGTCTGCCAAAACAGCCTACAGTTCTCTAAATGTTAAATGCACCATGATCAACTTGTGACCATAAATTCCGGTGGGGATTGTTAGTCCCGATAGATCTATCCACAACACTAGCGCTCACTATAATAGCAATTGACGGTTCATGATATTAGGGACTTAGATGGCACTGTGGTAACTTAGGCAATAATAATCAGGCAATAATCTGGATAGCATACAGTTTAAAACACTTGTGTCCGTAGTAAAACAAGCATGTAATTTCACCCCGTAGAGTTTGTAAAACAAGTAGATAGAAATGGGGCTATGAACTCACCTCGAGTGAATGGTAATCAACAAGTATTCACAATAGAAAATGCGTCACGCTTACGATCGAATGCAACCTAATCCAATATAGGTCGTATAAGTACTAAACACTTTGATTATTTATAGGTCGTATAGCTCATCATACTATCGTTCGGGCTATCATAATTAAGAGGTCATGTAGTGACGTATGAGGAGCTAGGACACTTTAAATCGTAAATCCAACAACTCGTCGATACGCCACCCCGAAGAGGCCTCATTATGAAACTCCCTAGTAATATAGTACTTTGATTAACTAATATCACATATAATTCTATATAGCTACATCACCATCTAATCGTTTTAGTGAAATCATATTTATAAAGTAAAAACGTTTATAAGTATACTTTAGTAAAACTGACGTAACTTTCTCGTTTTAAGTCCGTTTCTTTCGTTTCTTATGTCCACGCCTTCGTATTAAGACGAGTTATCAAAATATAACATTTTCAAAATCTGAGTTTTCTGATGAATAGTGATTTTTACTGTTCATAACAGTTATATATTTATTTTTATAGATTTAGTTATCGTAAATCTCGTAAATGTCGTAACTTATTCGTTTTAACTCCGTTTTTAGCGATTCTTTCGAGCACGTCTTCGTATTTAAAAGTTTTATCGATTTATTGATGTTTTAAAAGTATAAGTTTCTGTGGTGAATAGTAACTTTTATAAAAATAGTTTTATAAAAGTATATATTTAACGTAAACTTGAAATCGTCGTATCTTTTTCGTTATAAATCGGTTTTTCGAGTTTCTTATCATTTTGGAATCGTCATGAGGCATGCTATCTTTTTAAAACATGGTAGGGCTGTTACCAAGGTCGAACCAAAACAGCCCCTTTTATAATACTTATACATATTCATTTTTATAACTTGTTTTATATACCTTTTAACTTAATAATTTACCACAAGTTTTCCACCAACTATTATATACTTGTCTTATCATATATGAGGAACTCAAGATCCATATTTATATCCATATAATATGTGTATAAGTTCATGAAATCATGTTTGCAAGAAAATCTATTTTTACAAGTCAAACATATCCTAAATGGTGATATTGCTAAATAGAACATATAAACACATAAAATCATAATTGTACATTCATAAAGGGTTTTAGGTAACCTTATGGTTATGTAATATGATAACCAACACCATCTAAACCCTTGTTTAGATTATAAACCCAAGCTTGCAAGATCTTGAAACCTTAAAACCTCAATCTTCATTTTTTTCTTGCTTAACACTTGTATAGACTAAACCAATCCTTTCAAATTTCTTAGGACATCTTAGATATGTTTGTAGGGATGTATGTAAAAATGTAGTTAATATAAATTTTGTAAGGATTTGTATGTTGTTTGAGGTTTGTCGTGGCCAAAGAGGAGGGGGAAGGAGAGATTTTTGTATTTTACACCTTGAAAGTGAGAAGTGTGTGTGTATTTCACTAGTATGAGACCTTATATACATGGAAGACTAGTCAAAGACAAGATAAGGATTTCTAGGGAAAGTATGGTCAAAAGTATGGGAAGTATGGGAAGTATGGCTTGAATTAATGTGTAGAGATGTACATGACCTTAGGTATGGTTTATAAGTCCTTATGTTCCCTCTAAAGTTGTGAATCTACATGAAATTATGAATGAAATTCTAGCTAGCTAAAGAAAAGAATTATACTGATAAAAAAAATGAAAAGTATATAATGTTATAATGTAAAGTGTAGTTGTAGATTTAATTAGAAAGTATACTTGTAATGATGCAGGTATAGAGACAAACGTTAATGCAGTGCATGCTGGACAAGAGAAAGCATCTGATCATGAATATATTCTGCTAGCATTTTTGACTTCTGATTCTCAAGGTCCAAAGAGCTTAGATGATGAGTTTGTTGATGATGCTGGAAAGAAGAATGAAGTTAAGGAGCAAAAGAAGGTGATAAAAATGGTCAAGAGAAGGATGTTAGAGATCAAGAAGAAGCTCTTAGAAAACAATTTGATTAAGAAACTGAAAGATTGGTTTGTCAAGGAGAGGCTACTATCACTAACAGCACTAACATACTTAATATTGTTAGTCCATCTATTAGTGTTGTTGGGCAATGTTTTAACAATAATGATCTTCCAACTGATCCTCTTATGCCTAATTTGGAGGATTCTACTGGTATATTTAGTGGTGCATATGATGATGAAAATGTGGGTGCAGAGGCTGACCTCAACAACTTAGAAACAACCATGAATGTCAGTCATATTCCCACAACCAGAATACACAAGGATCATCCTAAAGACCAGATCATTAAAGACATAAATTCAGCTATTCAAACAAGAAGAATGATCAATTTTTCTGAAGAAAATGCTATGGTCAGCTACATTAGCAAGTAGATTTAATGGCAATGTAAAAAGCAGACTATTGTTGCCAATGTAAAACTTTGTTCATCAAAAAGGATAAAGGTGATATCTTATTAGTGCAAGTGTATGTTGATGACATCATCTTTGGATATACAAAGAAGCCTTTATGTGATGAATTTGAGCAGATGATGCACAAGAGATTTCAGATGAGTTCTATGGGGGAGCTCACTTTCTTCTTAGGGTTGCAGGTAAAGTAGAAAGATGATGGAATCTTGATCAGCCAAGACAAGTATGTGGCTAATATTTTGAAAAAGATTGATTTCTCCTTTGTGAAGACAGCAAGCACTCTAATAGAGACTAACAAGGCATTAATCAAGGATGAAGAAGCTGAGGATGTGGATGTTCACTTATATAGTTCAATGATTAGATCATTAATGTACCTAATAGCTTCTAGACGTGACATAATGTTTGATGTTTGTACTTGTGCAAGGTTCCAAGTTACTACTAAAATCTCACATCTTCATGCAGTGAAGGGGATCTTTAGATACTTAAAAGGTCAACCTAAATTGGGCCTTTGGTATCCTAGAGATTCACCATTTGACTTGGAATCCTTTTCTGATAGTGATTATGCTAGAGCTAGCCTTGACAGGAAATCCACAACAGGAGGTTGTCAATTTCTTGGCAAAAGGTTGATTTAATGGCAATGTAAAAAGCAGACTATTGTTGCCAATTCTACTACTGAAGTAGAGTATGTTGCTGCTGCTAATTGCTGTGGACAGGTGTTATGGATCCAAAATCAAATGTTTGATTATGGGTTCAACTTCATGAACACCAAGATTTACATTGATAATGAAAGCATCGTTTATATTGTAAAGAATCTAGTGTTTCATTCTAAAACCAAGCAAATAGAAATAAGGCACCATTTCATCAGAGATTCTTATGAGAAGAAGTTTATTCAAGTGATCAAGATTCACACAGACCACAATGTTGCAAATATTCTTGATATGTGTGAAAACACATATCCATTTTATATCAAAAATGACCCTTAAAAGATCAAAACTGTGCATAAAATGATTGAATATTGCTTGTTTTGTCTTTCTTATTGTGTAGGTACGGATAAAGCAAAAATCACAAGAAAATAGTCAAAACCGGACAAACACGAACACGGGAACAGAAGAGCACACAAAAGAGCTGGAAGTTTTCTACAAAAATGTCAAAAAGTCAACCCTTGGTCAAAACTTGTCAAACACAAAAAGACAAAATCCCAAAATTCCAAAACAGCCCTCAAGTGTAAACATATTGCATTAATAGTCCCTAAACCCTAACGGTGTTAACTCTTTTTATTATAAGAGTTAACATCCGTTATCTACCATTTACCCTTTATAATAACCCAAGCCCACAACCCAAGTCAAAGGCCCAAAAAACCCCTGGTTAAAACCCCGTGTATACGTTTACAGTTTAAAAAAGACGCGAGTTTCTGTTTTTACTATTCATCCATCGTTCCCATTTAACCATGGGTCAAATCAAAGGGAAAATGATAATTAACAACGTGGCAAGCTACTTCAAGGGATAAGGTACACTTTGGCAGAGTTTATACGTCACCAAGCACTCTTATTGGTAGAGACCCAAGAAAGAATGACACGGTGGACATGAAAGAAGCACAAGGAAATAAAGCTTTTACACTTGAGGTACTCACAAAAGAAGCACAACCTGTCACAATCACGGATTACCATGTTGGCAATCCGTGTGAGCAAAGAAGTGATCCAACGGCTCTAAGGAAGCATCCAATGATTAGAGAAATGAAGGATAGGGATTGAGAGGAGCGTGTAACTGATTTTGGAGCCAAGAAGCTTCTCCTGGTGGCTATAAAAGGACTCCATCACCTTCACACAAGATATCTTTTTAACAATCTTGTTTTCCTGCATAATTTTTAGTAAACTCTTGTAATTTTTTAGTTAAAATGTAATTTTCGTTTTTAAGCTCTTGTAATCTGTTTTAAATCAAGCTTTGTAACCTGTTTTTATGAGAAATAAAATCTTCATTTAGTTTTCATATAAAGTTCTAACTTTTAAGCTCTCATATCCTCAAAAATGCGTGCTACTGTTTCAAAAGCTTACAATAAGCTCTCATAAGCTCTTACAAGTCTATAAGCTTGTAATTGAGCTCTAATAAGCTTTAACCTACTCAAACTTTAAAATCAGCCTTAGTAACTTTTGCTTATTAGATTATGGTTTTATGGAAGATGAGCTAGTAATGGATGAGCTCATATGGACTTTTACTGGCTTATTTTCAATAAGCCAGAGCTAGTAGATAAGCTTTTTGAGCAATAAAAGCCTTTGTTTAGCTAAGGCAGCTTGTAAGTTTCCATAATTCCTTCTGTTTTAAGTTTCCTAGTGTAACTTAGCTTATTTAGCTTATTAGTTGCTTATTTGTGCTTATTAATGTGTTATTATGTTTATTAGACTTATTTGATTATCTGTTTTTGAATTTATTAGTTCAGATCATAGCTTTTCATGTTTAGTCTTATAAAAGTTATAAAAAAAACCAAAAAAAATAGTAGTTTAGCTTAGAGCTTATTAAATTGGCTTATTTTCTGCTTAGGATAGCTCATTAGGTTGGTATTAAGCTGTTCTATATTTGGTCTTAAAGTTGTCATCATTAGTTTGCAAATTCATAAGCTTAAATGGATTTGCTAAGAAATAAGGGAGTGTTTGGATCAGCAGTACTAACCTCAAGTTAGTACTGCTTGAGTCCCTTTAATCCTAGATTTTTGATTTAAATCTATCAAATAAGTTTATCATTGTAGGATTTAGAGACTTAGTTTGTCTAAATCAGTTTTAATATAAGATAGCTAGTTATTTTTAAGAATCTGTTAGAATTAAGGAAGTAGAATAATCATTTCAAGCTTAGATCGGTTTTAGATTTTACATTCTCTTAATTTGCATATAGACTTGTGATTTAAGAGTGTCAAAATGAGTTCTATAGGTCTGCATCATTAGAATTAAAGTTTGGGTTCAAAAACTTGTCAACTGCATTAGCAGTTTTAATGGACTTACTGTCATTTTTGAGCTTAAGTTTCAGTAGGGTAAAATAGGATATAGCTTTTAATTTTCAATTTTTTTAAGTAGCTTAGAGATCATAGTTTACAAGTTTGCATTTAGTTTTTGAAAAGTAGATTGTTAAGTGATCTGTTTTAAGCTGGCAAATAAGCCATTTGTCTTTTGATTTCCAAAACAAAACTCAGCAAGAGCTGAGCTATCTGTCTGTTTTGTTGAGCTTTTTCAATAAGCTCAAGTTGACCAAAGTCTTTTCAAAAAAGCATTTTTATAGAGCATTTTAGTCAGACTTTAAGAAAAGTTAAGTCTCAAGTTTTAAAGTGCTTATTTGATTACTCAAAATTAAGCTCAAAATGGCCCTTAAGGTCTGTTTGGTTGTAGAGTGTGCATAAGTACTTATTGTGCTTTTTCAGCTTTTGGCTTGTGTTTTTGTGCTCATTTCTGTCATAATAAGCTCACTAGGTTATAATTAGCTTGTTAGTTGCTTAGCTTTTCATTAGGATAGCTTATTGCGACTTTTAGGCTTAATTAGTTTAAGTGAAAAAACCAAAAAAGCTAAGTTTAAGTTTCTGTCAAGTTTAAGCTGTTCTATTAGCTTACTTAGGGCTTTTCAATAAAAGTTGCTTTTGTTAAAAATGCTTATTTTTAGCTGGTTAACAACTTTGCTTTTATAAGTTTTTGAAAAAAAAGGAAAGTGGAAGTCGGGGGTGAGCAAGACTCGAACCTCCGACCTCAACACTCTCAACCTTTATAACACACACACTACCACTACGCCCTTGGGTCTTTTTCATTAGGCTCTTGCACAATTAATTCTTTATACTCATTTTATCCCAATAAGCTTATTAAGCTGTTTCAGCTTATTTTGTGGCTTATTTGATAAGCTGTGATCTCTGGCTTAATTTTTCTAGGATTTAATTAGTATAAGCTATTTTCTGTAATTTTTCTAGAATTTTTATAGTTCGTTTAGTATTTTTAAACATTTATTTTCATTAAAAACTTTAAAAAATCATAAAAAATAGAAACATAATCAAAAAAATAAAAATCTTTTTTAGAAAATTTTCTTTTATCATAAAGTTTATAGGAAAATTAGTTTTGCTTTCGTAGGGTCTAA
>BQNB010101117.1:2458-24549 GCA_026074375.1 Tanacetum coccineum | reverse complement strand
AACTAATTAAAGACCGAAGCTCCATCGTAGAGTGACCGAGCTTCCTTGTTCGACTCAATAAATTGAGGCTAACACAACCCAATGCACTTGACCCATGACCCATGTTAATTACCCATTGTCACCAGTCATAGATGTGTCGTAACATGAAGCTATAATCCACTATAACCTAATGCACATGACCCATGACCATGTTAATTACCCATTGTCACTTGTCATGGATGTGTCATAACATGACACTCTAAGCAACTACATCTTAATGCATATAACCCATATGATGTCAAATACCTATTAATAAATGTGACCAGTGATAACCTAATGCACATGACCCATGAACCATGTGAATTAGCCATTATCACCGGTCATGCATGGGTTATATTACACTATAAGCCACTACAACCCAATGCACATGGGTTCCATTACACTATAAGCCCACTAAACGACAAAATAGCCGAAAATGGCAATTCGATTACTCACTGATTAATCCCGCCTAGAACGATTACAAGCTACAGGGAGGTCGACCGCCCGATTATCAATTCGTAATTATTTCAATCTTTGCTACTATTTCTTTAAGTAACAAAACTTTTATTCATGACTATTATCATTGCTAAAGGTATTTTCCTAATTAATCCCGCCTAGAATGATGTGCAAGCTAAAGGGAGGTCGACCGCCCGTGTTAGGAATTAAAGATTCCTTGATGCTGTTTGAATTAAATGAAACAAGAGGGACTAAATTGACATAATGAAGATTCTACAAAAGATAGAAGATTATAGAAGATATGATCAAAGATATGAAGATCATGATTGATATTCAAATGATTTAGTTTCCTTATAATATTAAATATGTTGACTAGGAAGGTTTAATACTTATGAA
Organism: Tanacetum coccineum; assembly: GCA_026074375.1. Classification (NCBI taxonomy): domain Eukaryota; kingdom Viridiplantae; phylum Streptophyta; class Magnoliopsida; order Asterales; family Asteraceae; genus Tanacetum; species Tanacetum coccineum. The sequence continues at coordinate 23,679 of BQNB010101117.1, read as the reverse complement.
AAGTATTAATAAGTATTAAATATGATGAGTATGTTACAAGGTTTATTAGGAAAGCATTTAAATGTATTAATGTACAATACTTAGGAAAGTATTAAATGTGTTGTAACCTACTAGGACTCCTTGTACTATAAAAGGAGGTCCTAGGGTGTAGAGAAAACACATCACTCTCTCAAACACATCCATCTCTACACAATCATCATACACACGTTTTTCTTATAGTTAGTTATAGCTTCAAGGTTGTAAACCCTATCACTATTAAGAGTGATCGTATTCAATATATTGAGGCTGAAAGTTTGGTTTATTGTTATTATTCTTCTTAGTATCACAGCCTAGTTTCCGCATAGTTTGTGATATTCCCAATCAAAGTTTCTACTATAGTTGTCTTGGATTTATCCAATACAACTAATCCGTATATCAGCTAAGGAGTTAAAGATCTATTCAGACGGGATCAACAGAAAGAGATTACTTGTCGGGATTTTACAAAATCAATAGAAAAACCATGAAAGTAGAATTGACATATTTCGCTTGGCTAAAAAACGTATTTCGCTTCAAAAAATTACACATTTCGCTTGAATACTGAAAATTGCACATTTCGCTTGAAACAACATATTTCACTTGAAATTAATCTTGCATGTTTCGCTTGTAATTAAACATGTTTCGCTTGTACTCAGTCTTGCATATTTCGCTTGATGTTTAACATGTTTCGCTTGGACTCAATGCTGCATGTTTCGCTTGAGGTTTAACATATTCCGCTGGAACTCGTAACAAACATATTTCGCTTGAAATTCAAAAATTTTGCCAGAGTTTCGTTTTAGTTAATTGTAATATTTCTCTTGACTTTCACTTGCATATTTCGCTTAACAAATAACGTACATATTCCGCTTAACAAATAAGCCTACATGTTTCGCTTCACCTGTGACATATTTTGCTCGGTGTCTTTTTCAAGTGTGGACCACTTACACAAACAAACAACTTGTCCTTGTGTTGTGAAGCAAAAAATGTGGATCTTTGTCCCTTAATCTCAACCGGTTTGGGACCACAAAGAGGATAAGGGAGACACAAATAAGCCGAAATAAGCTTGTAATAAGCTAAGAAATAAGCTCGAAAATAAGCACAAAAATTATGAAAACTAAGAACCTAGTTTGAATGAAAACGATAGATGACTAGACACTTGTGACACTTCTATATCAACCAAGAATACACTACGTCGAGTAAAAAGAAAAGAAAAGAAGAATAATAAGCCGAGTAAGCTTAACAAACATATAAGCTAAAAAGAAAAAGTAAACCGTGAGCTTATGTTGCCAAATAAGCTATGATTGAAATAAGACCAAAGAAAGAAAGACGAAAAGTAACCAAGAACTTAATAAGCCACGAAATAAGCCTCGAGTTTGAGCTTATGAACCACGAATAGAACACTAAACACCCCTTGGCGAGTGATACCACATGTCGGTAACCCAAGAATCACTTCACTTCATATTATGATGAACAAGAAAATAAGCTAGGAGATGAGAAGAATTGTAGAGAGAGAAACAAGAGAGATAAAGTGAGAGAGAATGGGAAGTTTTCTTGTAAATGTGTAAGTTACAAATGACCAACCCCCTCTCCATGTGTGGAGAGGGTTTCTTTTATACCCCTAGCCAACATGTAGGCGTATGGGCTTTTCTACTTGGGCTGGGCTTGGCATATCTTGGGCTTTGAGCCCGAAACACGGACAATATTAGATTACAATCCAAGTCCGTTTATACCCGACTAGCCTATTACTTTACAAGACCCAATTTGACTTTATAAGACCGATAACATTCTTGTTTGACTTAATAAAATTAAGGCTAACAATGATATTTTAATGGTCTAAGTTTATGTGGATGATATCATCTTTGGTTTAAAAAAGAAGGAGCTATGCAATGCATTTGAGAAGTTGATGCATGATAAATTTCTAATGAGTTCTATAGGAGAACTTACATTCTTTTTGAGATTACAAGTGTAGCAGAAGAAGGATGGCATATTTATTAGTCAAGATAAATATGTTGTTGAAATTTTAAAAAAAATTGGGTTTACAGAAGTCAAGACTGCAAGCACACCAATGGAAACTCAAAAGCCTCTGCTCAAGGATGAAAATGGTGAAGAAGTGGATGTTCATATGTATAGGTCAATGATTGGTTCATTGATGTATCTTACATCTTCAAGACCTGACATTATGTTTGTAGTGTGTGCCTGTGCTAGATACCAAGTCAATCCAAAGGTTTTACATCTTCATGCTATAAAAAAGATTTTTAGGTACTTAAAAGGTCAACCAAAATTGGGCCTTTGGTATCCAAAAGATTCTCCTTTTGATTTGGTAGCATACATTGATAGTGATTATGCTGGAGCAAGCTTGGATAGGAAGTCTACAACCAGAGGTTGTTAATTCCTTAGATGTAGATTAATATCATGGCAGTGCAAGAAATAGACAGTGGTTACAAATTCCACAACAGAAGCTGAATATGTGGCTGCTTCAAGTTGATGTGGATAAGTGCTTTAGATTCAAAATCAATTACTTGATTATGGGTACAATTTTATGCATACCAAGATCTTTATTAATAATAACAGTACTATTTGCATAATTAAAAATCATGCTTTTCATTCAAAAACAAAGCATATAGAGATCAGACATCATTTTATTAGAGATTGCAATGAAAAGAAATTGATTCAAATGGTCAAAATCCATACTAACAAGAATGTTGCAGATTTGCTTACAAAAGCTTTTGATGTAAGTAGATTTCAATATTTGATAGTTAGTATTGGAATGATGAATCTCTAAAGTCTTTTATCTCTTTATGTTTTTGTAGAGTTTTTGTATGAATTAGTACTGTTATTGATGTCATTAAAAGTTTTTGTTGTTAAGTATAATTAGTACTACTGGTTATACTTAATACTGTTGAGTTACTACTGTTAGTTATACTTAATATTGTTAAGTATAATTAATATTGTGATAATTATGAAATTTACTATGGCTTGTGTTTTCTTGGTTTTTGGACTAACATTTTACAGGAAAAGCAAAGAAAAGTGTTAGTTTGAACAGAGTGTTTGGGAGAAGAAAAGAATTGAGAGAAGAAGAAAGTTTAAAAACAGAAAGAGAGTATGTGGTTGTAAAAATAGATAGAGTGTTTGGGTGAGCTAAAAGAATTGAGAGAATTAAGTGAGGTAAAAACAAAAAGAGAGGAAATAGGATATAATGGATGTTAATATGGTTGTTTGGAACATTAGGGGTATGTGTACCTCTGATAAACAAAAGGAAGTTAGAAGTCTGATGAATGAGGAGAAGTTATAATTATATGGTATTATTAAAACTCATGTAAAGAATAGTAAAATCTTAAAGATTAATGGAAAGCTGTTTAGAATGGAATTGGAGTTAATACTAGTGACTCAAAGTTAATGCTGCTAGGCATAACTTACTACTGATGGTTCTAAGTTAATGCTGCTAGGCATAACTTACTACTGCTGGTTCTAAGTTAAAGCTGCTAGGCATAAAACTTACTACTGCTGGTTTCAAGTTAATGCTGTTGAGTGTATTTTTATAAATACTTCAATTAATGGTTTCAATCAATCATTTAATCAATTTCACTCTTTCAAATACTCTCTAATCACAAACCCTAACTCAATTTTATCATTCATGATCAAAACCCAACACAAATGTCGAATCTAAAGTTTGCAGATACTCACAATTTGGTCGCATTTTTGTCCAAACCCACAAAAAGTAAAGGGTTTAAACAAATTGTGGATCTTTTTGAATGCACAACCTATAATACATACATTAACGGTTAATCCTACAATCTATACGTCATGTATTGAACAATTATGGGCTATTGTCAAGGTCAAAACTATCAATGGTGAAGAACAGTTACATGCCCTAGTGGATAGAAAGAAGATAATTATAACTGAATCAACTATGAGAATAGATCTTCAACTAGAAGATGTTGAAGGTATTGATTGTTTACCAAATTCTACCATCTTTGAACAACTTGCATTGAGGGGGTATTAGAAAATTTCACAGAAGCTCACTTTTTATAAGCCATTCTTCTCTCCACAATAGAAATTTATGATTCATACTATTTTATAATGTCTAAGTGAAAAGATTGTTACATGGAATGAGTTTAGTAGCATTATGGCATCTGCAATTATCTATTTAGCTACAAACCAGAACTTCAACTTTTCAAAATACATTTTTGAAAGTATGGTTAAGAACTTGGATAATGTGTTTGGAAATTTTTTGATGTATCTAAGGTTTATGCAAGTGTTTTTGAATCAATAACTTGATGAAGTGCCAACTCACAAGAGAATTTATGATGCACCCTCTCACACTAAGAAGATATTTGGAAATATGAAGAGGGTAGGCAAAGGTTTTTCTGGTAGAGTAACACCTTTGTTTCCAACAATGGTGGTACAAAACCAAGCAGCATTGGGTGAAGGTTCAGCAATGCCCACTAATCCCCATCACACACTCACCATTATTGAATCATCATCTCAACCTCAAAAGACTCAAAAATCTAGGAAGCCTAAGAGAAAGGACACTCAAGTACCTCAGTCTAGTGGTCCTACAAACATTGTTACAGATGAGGCTGTCCATAAGGAGTTGGGTGACAGTTTGGTGAGGACTGCCACTACTGCTTCTAGCTTAGAAGCAGAGCAGGACAGTGGTAACATAACTAAGACCCGATCCAAGGCAACACCTAATGAAGCTGGTTCCCTAGGAACTACTTCAGGTGGTGGTCCTAGGTGCCAAGAAACCATAGGGGATACTACTGCTCGAACTAGGTTTGAGAGTGTATCTAAACTTTCCAATGATCCACTGCTCGCAAGAGGTAGCACATTTCGAAGTGGTGAGGATAGTCTTAAACTAAAGGAATTGATGGAACTATGTACCAATTTACAACAAAGGGTTCTTGATTTGGAGAAAACAAAGACCACTCAACAAAATGAAATTGCTAGTTTGAAGAGAAGGGTCAAGAAGCTTAAACAGAAAAAGAGGTCAAGAACTCATTGACTGAAGAGGTTACACAAAGTTGGTATGTCCAGAATGGTAGAACCCTCTAGAGATGAAGACAGTTTGGGTGAGGATGCATCAAAACAGGGGAGGAGGATTAATAATATTGATGCTGATGAAGACATTACCCTGGTTAATGATCAAATTGATGCTAATGCAGAGATGTTTGATGTGAATGCTTTGACTGGTGATGAGGTGTTTCCAGAACAAGAAGTTGCTGCTAAAGATGTGAATTTAACTATTGATGAAGTTACTTTGGCTCAAGCAATTGCAGCTTTGAAAAGTGTAAAACCCAAGGTAAAAGGTGTTGTTATACAAGAGCCATCTACAACAACAACAACAATTTCTTCACAACAACCATCACAGGACAAGGGTAAAGGAATAATGGTAGAAGAACATGTGAAGACTATGAAGAAGAAAGTTCAAATCATGCTTGATGAAGATATTGCACTTAAATTATAAGCAGAGATTGATGAAGAGGAAAGAATTTCCAGAGATGAAGAAGAAAAAATTGATGAAGCCAATATTGCTTGGGATGACATTCAAGCAAAATTTGATGTTGATTACCAGTTGGCTGAAAGACTGCAAGCTGAAGAACAAGAGCAGTTCATAATTGAACAAAAAACCACATTGTTTAAATAAATTCTAGAGCAAAGAAGAAAACACTTTGCAGCTAAAAGAGCAGAGGAGAAGAGGAACAAACCACCAGCCAAAACTCAACAGAAAAAGACCATGATTACTTACCTTAAGAACATGGAAGGTTAGAAGCACAAAAACTTGAAATCTAAAGACTTTAATTCTATCAAAGAATTGTTTGACAAAGCTTTCAAAAGGGTGAACATGTTTGTGGATTATAGTACAGACTTGGTGGAAGGTAGTTCAAAGAGAGCAGGAGAAGAGTTAGAACAAGAGAGTACTAAGAAGCAGAAGGTGGATGAGGATAAAAAAACAGCAGAGCTTAAACAGTTAGTGGAAATCATTCCAGATGAAGAAAAGGTAACAATTAATGTTATTCCTTTGGTTGTTAAGTCTCCAAGGATTGTTGACTGGAAGATCCACAAAGAAGGAAAGAAAAGCTACTATCAAATAATAAGAGTTGATGGAAAGTCTCAAATGTACAGAGTCTTTAGTCAAATGCTTAAAAGTTTTGACATGGAAGATTTGGAAGACTTGTACAAGTTGATAAAAGCTAAATATGGATCAACAAGACCAGTGGAGGATATGGATTATCTGTTATGGAATGATATGAAAATAATGTTTGAACCACATGTATAAGATGAAATATGGAAGCTGCAACAAGGATACAAAGTGTTGGAATGGAAGTTGTATGACTCTTGTGGAGTACATTCCTTGAGGATGTAGTCTATGCATATTTACGTGTTGGTAGAGAAGCAATATCCCCTTACACCACCTACAATTACAGATATGCTAAATAAGAAGCTTCAGGTTGATCATTTCAGTAAAATGGTATATCAGTTTCTTAAACTTCTCACAAAACAGCTTAAGAATCAATGAAGTGTTTGGAAGCATCCTCCTGGTGATTATGGAGCTTTTAATGGAGAAACTTGATGATTTTGGAAATAAATATCAAGTTTAGGGGAGGATTGTTGGGATTAAAAGTCTTCTTAATGCTGGTAGTATTACTGCTGCTCTTATTAATGTTAATGCTGCTTAGTCAAAGTTAGTGCTGCTGGAGAATTTCAATAAAAATTATTCTAAGTGTTTACTGCTGCTAGTATACAGTTAAGACTGATAGTGAAGTTACAACTGTCAGTAAAAAGTTACTACTGCTAGAGGAAGTTACTACTGCTAGTGGAAGTTAAGACTGCTCAGAGACTTAGAAGAAAAACTGCTAAGTAGTTACTACTGCTAGTACAAAAGTTACTACTGTTAGTACAAAGTTAATGATGCTGAAGGAGTTAATGCTGCTAGTGAAGAAGTTAGTACTGCTGAGTTAGTTAGTACTGCTTATGTGATTTGTATGAGATATTTTGGTAAAAGATATGTCTAAGTTATTTGTTTAGAAGATTATGATTACTTAGGAAAGTATTGTAAGCAATTTAGGACTCCTTGGTGTATAAAAGAAGGTCCTAGGGCATAGAGATTGATGTACGTACCAAAACCAAAATCAATCTTAGTCTTAGCTTCAAGGTCTTTGTAACCCTAATACTTTGAGAGTATTCGTATTATTATAATATTGGAGATTTTGTTTGTTGAATTATATGTTCATATAATTATTGTTTCATTAATAGTTCTTCTTGATATTAAAGATTAGATTCCGCATAATCTTTAATACATTTAAAGTTTCTACTATAGTTGTGTTAGATTTATCTAATATAACTAAACCTTATACAAGCTTAAGGAATTCAATATATTGAAGTGGGATCAACATGCACTATTTTAGTAGAGGTAATCCTAGTTAAATGGCACCTATTTCCAACAATAGTAAAGGTCCTACTTGTAGGTTTCCAACTACATCTAATTTTATTGAACACTTTACCTGTAGGTTTCCAAACTTTTCTCTTTTTGTTTTTCTTAAATTTAGCTTTGGATCCCAGATTCATATCATTCACACAACCAATAAGGCACATATCATGATTGGCATCAAACAAACATTTGTTACAGATAGCACACAAAGATTCATTTGTCAAAACGATTCTTTTTATTCTTCCTAGACTTAATGCTCCTAGATTGGTCTTCTACGTTATTTGTCTTGTTTCTACTTGATGCTTGCGAGATCCTATTGTTCTTTGTATTGCTTGAAGGCTTTGATCTGCTAGCACTAGTAGAACATATTACTCCTGTAGAATACAAAAAATGTTTGTTAGAGTCTTGTGATTTTTGAGTGTTGCATAAAGATGTGAGTGGGTCGGCAAATCTAACTTTCTTGTCCTTGTTCATAGGTGTAACAGCCACTAACTTCTCACTAAGCTTTGACAAATAAGGGCATGTTTCTCTTACATAGACTAACACTTCTTGAATTCTTTGAACATACTTACAGGTCGAGTCTAAGTTACTATCTAGAGGGCTTAAAGCTCTAGCGTTTTCGACTATTTCTCGAAGAATGTCAGCATGATCTCTAGAGTGCTTTATATAATCCATGTGAACATCCTTGCTTTGCAATAGTTTATGAGCTAATGGTTCCAAATTAAGCTTGAACATTCTTGGAGCAATAGTGGTGGCGAGAGGTTTTGAAATAGTAGTATCGACAATATTTTCCCTTTAAGTTTCCTTAATTCATTTTTCAATGTTGTAATTGCAAAAACATTTTCTTGAAGTTGAGCATTTAAATCTGAATTTTCAACAGACTTTGCATTGATTTGTGCAATTAAATATCACTCTGTTCTTTTGATCAAACACGTGTCTTTTTAATTGAATCAAACTGGTCTTTGTAAATTGATTTCAAATGCTCTCGTTCGTTTCTTAAATTTTCATTTTCAGAAAGTAATTTTGCCACACTATGCTCCAACTCAATGTTGATTGTTTCAATCTCATCAATATCTTTCTTTACATTTTCCACACCTTCTTTATCCATTAAAGATTTAATTCTATCCTTCAACTTTTCTATGACTGTGTCCTTCTCTTATGACTAAGCTTTCAATTCATTTTTTCCAAATAGTTGATTAAATGTAGGACCCTTTTAGTTTTCACTGGAATTGCCCTTTTGAAAAATCTCTTGATTAAGTTAAGTTGCAACTTCTAAAGAAATGCAATGTTGTTCGAGTGTTGAATAACTTTTTACAAGTTTATCATAAACATCTTTTTCGATGAAATCATTCTTTTTGAGAAGCTCGGTCTCAAGTTTTAGACACTTACTACATTCATCCACACATGATTTATTCACATCAAGAATATCAACAGAATTCATAGCAATATGCATAATTTCCTGAGACATGATTTGGTTCAAGAGTTGATCATTATCAATTTGAAGTTGTTTGAGTTTAAGTTCAAAATCATTTTTGTCTACAGAACACTGATCAACAGCAGCTTCCATTTGGTTAAAAACAGTTTGAACTTCAATAATTTCATCTAGAAGAGTTTTATCAAACGCATTAAATGTGTCTTTTAAAACTTTTAAAAATGGAATTATTTCAATTACAAAACATGCTTTTGTATGCTCAAAACCCCATGCACCTGCTGTAATAGCATCAGATGTGGTTCTGTTTTTCATAACCTTGTCAAAATTTGCAAGTTGATATTTCAGCTTTTTAAGGCTTTCATTTACCAAACTCACCTTAGGAAGTTTACGAGGAGCTTCAACTTTAACAGGAGTATGTGAAACAACAAGAGTAATAGAAGGATGGTTTGAAAGTTTTAACCAGAAAGCTTGTTCTGCATCCAATTCATTTTGAGTAATAAAACGTTTACCAAAATCTTCTTTTATCTTGTTCAACTTTGAATAATCAATTGGAGCAATATTAACCTTCTTTTCTTTTGAAATTGGATCAATTTGTTTTTCAAGCATTTTTTATCGACTCTCTTCTTCTAAAATCAAAGTCTCTTCATCATCAATCACAGAAATCATAGTATGTTCTTTAGCAATAACACTACCATCATATAATGTTGGTTTAATCCGCTGAGCCTTCTTAAGATGGAACAGATTTTAATAACCAAGAGCTTGTTTCTGAGTATCATCGTAAAAAACTTGTGGTTTTGTTAGCATATACATAGCTTGTGTAGATCGATACAACTTACAAAGAATGTTTTCCAGTTCTTTATTATGTTTTTCCAAAACAATTTCCTCGTCAATGTAATTATATTCTTTTTCTTTAGATGCTGTTTTGAAAACATTTAATGCAGTTGATAAAGATTCTTTTTCCTTGACGTTGTTAGAAAGAGTTTCTTTAAGTGTATCGATCTCCTGCTTAAAAGCTTCAAGCTTTGCATTTTTAGTCCGAATTATGTCATCCATTTGAGAATCAATTAATTTTTCACGTGTGTTCAAATCAACATTTTGTCTCTGTTCAAAAATGGCGACACGTTCTTTATATCTCTTAAGCTCAGCGGATGAGGATTCATTTACCATTTTATTTGTCTGATTTTCCTTATCTAAATTAGCTACTTGATCAGTCATTTGTTCAACCAAAGATAGAATCAATAAATCATTAGGTGCAGACGAATTAGTATCCTGAATACCCGCATCTTGTATTTCCTGCAGATATTGAGAGTAAGGAATGATATTGCTATCAATGTGTATCTCATTATCTGGAGAATCAACAATATGTGTTTGTTCAAAATACGTCATCGCTTGCGCATCCTGATTAAGCATATCATTTGGAAAAGAATCAGAATATGGTACCTCAGTGAGGACATCTGAATCACAGCTTGAAAGATTAGCCATCAGAATCTCTTTAGCTGAGGATAAATCATCACAATCCGAGTCATAAGCATCCAAATCTTCAGTCTGAAAAGCTGCATTCTGAGGGATTGTCTGCTAAGCAACTGGAGCTTCATCCATTCCAGGGTCTGCAAAAAATGCTAGTTTCTCTTCATCCAATATCTGACCATCTTCCTGAGCTTCGGCTAACATTGCCTTCTCCGTAAACCATGCAGCATTTCATGGCCTCTTTAGCTGAGTACACTGTCTTGCCATATTCCCTTCTCCCTGACAGTTATAACACTTTACAACTCGTGGTTGACTAGCTGCATTAGTGCCCCTTAAGTTTGTAGCATTTCCTCGGTTTCTAGTGCCAGCAAAACTCTGAGTTTGTCTTCTTTAAATTTGTTGAATTATGACTCTACCATCTTGAATGGTTGCTTGATTTCTTAGTTTGTGTTGGGTTTATTGATTTGATGATTACAAAACTACATGTGCTTAAATGAAGAAGAATGAAACATAAGGACCAAAGTCGTCAAGATGAGAAATCTACAAAAGATGGAAGATTTGGTCAAAGATCCCCAAGATAAAGATTAGGAAAGATTTAAATTAATTTAAATAGTTTCCTTATCAAATTGATTTACTTCCTTTGTAAGTCTTGATCTCTCTCTATATAAAGAGATCATAGACATAGGTTTAGAGCATCCAGAAACATAGAGCTCTCCCAATCATAGTCTAGTAAACGTGTGTGTGTATGTACACAGTAGTTAGTTAGTTAATAGTTATTTAGCTAATAGTTAGTTAGTTAGTAGCCCCAAGGATCTCCTGATCCATGTTACAGTAGGTAATTGTATTATCTTGATCAAATAATATTAGGGCTTGGTGTTTAATAGTAAAACCTTGTTTAATATCATTGTGTTCTTTGATTAATTCCACTATGCTAATTCGTATCAATGATATTTGTAAAACATATCCTAGATGAGTCTATATCGATCTTCACAATTGGTATCAGAGCCACGAGGCTCGTGATATCTAGGATCTACAAGGTTTTATATGTATGGTTTCTTATATTTGGTTACTGGTCAGATTAAGCAGCATGTTGTGCAACTTGACAAGGGTTTTATGTTTCTGGTTTTCAACAACATGAGATATTAAAAAAACTAGGGTTTTTCACAAACTCTAAACATAAGGTTATTTCAAAACCTATTTTGACGAACAGGTTTTAAAATATTTTTAGGGTTATGTCTTTATATGTGAACCCTAGAAAATAAAGGTTTCTAGTTTTTATTGCTACAATAATGATCAAACATGTTCAAGAAACTCAAGGGGTTAAGAAGAAGGTTTGTAATTGACGTCAACAGCAGGTTCTTGAATAAAATTATTGTTTTGTGTTGTCAAGGTTATACAGGAACTTACATGGCAAGAATCATGAACGACTGATTACAACTTAATACTGCTAGGGATTCGAGCAGATGTATAAAGACTGTTGATTGTTTAAACCTTCAATGGATTGGTGAGAATTATGGTTTTATCACAGCAGGTTAAAGCGTGGTATGCAACGAAACAAAGAAGATCAATACTGCCAGGTATTTACACGTTAGTACTTCCAAAGTTGTATTAATACTGCTCGTTGTCATTTTTAATACAGCTACAAGTGCTGTCAGAGTTTGGTTCGAAGCTAAGTCGACCGTGTTAAAAGGTTTTGATTCAACAGGTTGTCGAGGTATCAATGGGATACGTGTATAAGATTAGAAAGTATGGAAGCGCTCGAACTTTGTTTTGATGGCGTGATATTAAACATAAAGATTAATACTGCTAGCTTATATACATGTTAATACTGCTCGTATATAGTTTGTACTACCAGGTGAAAGTCAGATTAGTGACAGTGTAGTGACATTAAAAAGTGTCACAAAATGAATGAGAGGAAGGAGTGGAGGAAGGAGTATCCAAATTAGTGACAGATTAAGTGTCGCTAACAGAATGGGAGGAAGGAGAATACAGTTTAGTGACGGATTAGCGACAACTTTGTTACAGATAAAGTGTTGCTAATTAACAGTGGTTTTTGTGATTCGAGCAGGTATGGAAAATTAATACTACTTGAAGAAAGTTTATACTGCTAGTTGAAACTTTGTACTGCTAGCATTAATAGATAGTTTCAATTGCTAGAGGTGATTGATATCAGACAACAAAGAAGGTTGGTTTGGCAGATATCGAATGACACACACATGGGTTTGGATCTTGGATTGAATAAAATGCTTCGTTTAAGGGGAAGATAACAGATTAATTTTTGGTTTTTGAATTTGGTTTACATGTTCTCAACAGGTTTAATGGCCCATATTTATTGGGTTAATTGGTTACGAAGAAGATTGTTTATCACCTATTTAAAGTTGAAGTGGAGTTTCTTGGATGTGTGTTCTTATCATATCTTAAAGTGGGTGTTACACTTTGAAGATAACTTGTTCGTGCTTAGAAACGATGTGACGAAGACTTGACATACCTAGCAAAGGTGTGTGATTTTTTTTATGGTGCTCAATGCTCATATTTGCTATCACTTAGTATGTGTCTCATAGAAGATGAAGATTTTTGTCAAGAGGTTGCAATCTACTTATATTTCACATATTTATTTATAAGTTTGGAGTCATGTGGATAGTACAAGACATAAGACACAAGTTTGGGTTATTCTACTTCAGCATCAAGTTCGTTATACTTAGTTTTCTTCATCAGTAATCATTACATAGAGCCTACAGAATTGAAGATTCAAGAGATGGTTAACATATGGGTTTCAAGGGAAGCTTATTGACAAGATGTTTAACCATGATATGTTCATGCACCACTTGAAGTAAAGTGTTTCGTTACTACTGCTGATCATTATTACTACTGCCAGTTTATATTTCTACTGCTCAGATTCATTTTTCTTATTGTGCGTAATGGTGGGCAATTTGAGTATTGGAAGGCCGGATTAGTAGTTGTGGTATATGATTTGTAGCTGTTATGATCCAAGTTGCATATCTACAAAAGACCCCTATTCGATGATTACAAAAAGAGGAAGAAGATTATAGGTTTATTGATTTGCATCTTATTATGTGTGGTGGCATGTTCAAGGAAGTCTTAAGTCAAGGGGAAGCATTGAAGATTGTTTCATTCATAGAGATAGTTTTGTAATATCAAATAGGGGAAGATTGTTGGGTTTATTGATTTGATGATTACAAAACTACATGTGCTTAAATAAAGAAGAATGAAACATAAGGACCAAAGTCATCAGGATGAGAAATCTACAAAAGATGGAAGATTTGGTCAAAGATCCTCAAGATAAAGATTAGGAAAGATTTAAATTAATTTAAATAGTTTCCTTATCAAATTGATTTACTTCCTTTGTAAGTCTTGATCTCTCCCTATATAAAGAGATCATATACATAGGTTTAGAGCATCCAGAAACATAGAGCTCTCCCAATGAGAGTCTAGTAAACGTGTGTGTATGTGTACACAGTAGTTAGTTTGTTAATAGTTATTTAGCTAATAGTTAGTTAGTAGTCCCAAGGATCTCTTGATCCCTATTACAGTAGGTAACCGTATTATCTTGATCAAATAATATTAGGGCTTGGTGTTTAATAGTAAAACCTTGATTAATATCATTGTGTTCTTTGATTAATTCCACTGTGCTAATTCGTATCAATGATATTTGTAAAACATATCCTTTGTGAAGATCGATATAGACTCATCTATGATATGTTTTACAAATATCATTGATACGAATTAGCACAGCGAAATTAATCAAAGAACACAATGATATTAAACAAGGTTTTACTATTAAACACCAAGCCCCAATATTATTTGATCAAGAAAATACGGTTACCTACTGTAACAGGGATCAAGAGATCCTTGGGGCTACTAACTAACTAACTATTAGCTAAATAACTATTAACTAACTAACTACTATGTACACATACGCACACGTTTACTAGACTCTCATTGGGAGAGCTCTATGTTTCTGGATGCTCTAAACCTATGTCTATGATCTCTTTATATAGGAAGAGATCAAGACTTACAAAGGAAGTAAATAAATTTGATAAGGAAACTATTTAAATTAATTTAAATCTTTCCTAATATTTATCTTGAGGATCTTTGACCAAATCTTCAATCTTTTGTAGATTTCTCATCTTGACGACTTTGGTCCTTATTAAGCACATGTAATTTTGTAATCATCAAATCAATAAACCCAACAGATTGGAAGACATTCTGAGTTGGTTGTTTGAAGGTGGAAACCTTGATGCTATAGCAGACAGAAATGCCATTGCTTTGTTAACGCATTCAATCGAATCTTCTCCTTGCTGGAACATAGGAACAGCGAGACCAGAGTCCAATCGAGGAAATTCAGCTTGAGATTGTTGTGTCACTGACTGAGATAAGTATGGTTGTGGAGAAACTGAGTATTGTTGTGGATTGATGGAATTATGATGTTGTTGATGATGAATTGGTGTTGCATAAACTGCTGTGAATTGTTAAGGAGGTGGATGCATTGTTGGAACTGAATGTTGTGGAGACTAAGAAGGATTGTAAAGAGTTTGAGAGTTAGCTACCAATACAAGAGGATTTGGATATCTCTCACGCATGATACGTTCTACATTCGCATAGCGTTCATGTTAACTGAGGTATGCATACAGCTAATCATAGGTGGTAGTATACAAGCCCTTAGCTAATTTCACATCAGTGATAAACTTGCTCCATTACAGTAGAAGAGCATTCAGAAACTTGGTGTTGACTTGAACTTGTTGCATTGTCATCCCAATAGTATGCATGTCATTGATCAGCTGAGAGAATCTCTAGTAATACTCATACAACGTTTCACCCTTAACGAAATCAAACTTATCAAACAAGTCATACAATCTGCATTCACGTTCTTGATATGATAGTTCAGTGTCTTTCATTAGTAGCTTGACTTTATCCCAAATAGCTTTAGCCACCTCGTGATGGTTTATAAGTGCATACACATCTGGTGGAAGACCGTGAAGAATGATTTTAGTAGCTTGAACATCACAATCATCTTAAAGTTTTTGTTCTTCAGTGAGTTCAGAATACTTTTTAAGTCGAGTCTGTCCGTTTTCTTCAACAGTTGGGCAGACAAGTGGACCATTTTCGATTAAATCAAGCATCATCCTATCATGTTTCTTCCCTTTGATGAATAGACGTATACGACTTGCCCATGAATCGTACATTGACTTCTTAAGCATTGGAGGACGGTTCTCAGCTCCAGCAATGATATGTCCAGCTAAAGTAGTCATCTTGATCTAATTGAAAAGTGAAATGATTAAGGATTGATCGAACAGTGATAAAGGAGGATTGTGTTAAGAGTTGTTGTTGTCGGTGATTAAGATTGATATTTTACGAGATTTTACAAATCTTCACTAAAACCGAGAAATCCAAATATTTCACTGGATTTTACAAAGTAAGACAAACCGTAGAAAATAAAATCTTTTTGTGACTGGTGTAATGTTTCGCTTGAATATCAAATGTAATGTTTCGCTTGTAATGTTTCGCTTGGATTAAGACTATGTAATGTTTCGCTTGAAATAAGAAAATTAGACAGAGTTTCGTCTTATACAATTACGTATTTTGCTTGAACTAACAACCTGTCACAAATCGCTTGCTAACATATTTCACTTGCTAACATATTTCGCTTACACCTATTTCGTTTGACCTAAGAAAAATTAAGCAGAGTTTCGTTTCTAAGAAATGACATATATCGCTTGAGGTCAACCTGTCATATTTCGCTACAATACATATTTCGCTTATATATTTCGCTTGAATACATATTTCGCTAGCTTCATCTCATATTTCGCTAGCTTCAAAACGTATTTCGCTTCCTTCAAAAAACGTATTTTTTCACAAAAAAATCACCAAAAACACACCCTTTTGACGTTTTACCTTGATTTTTCTTGCACAACTAGTTATCTTAGGCCTAGATCTTGCTTAAAAACACAAACTTTAAGACTTTTAAACACAAAAATCCGGGTTTGATTTTTGAAGCACACGAAAACCAAAAATAACCAAAACTAATGATCTAAACAAGATATAAACGCACACAAGCTCACGATATCACCCCTTGGCGACTGATACCAATTGTAGAAGTATCAAATCACTTAACAACTAGAATATAAGAAAGTTCAAAGAGAGAAAGTGGGTTGTAGCACTTAGAGAGAGAAAGGAAAGGAAAATGTCTTACTATGTGAAGAACAAATGAACAACCAACCCTCTCTAAGGCATGGAGAGGGGTATTTATACCTTGCATGTGGTCGGTCACATAAGGTAGTCTTATGTTGACCCGGTTAGCTTGGTAAGTTTCCAAATATTGTTGCTACGAGCTATTATATTACAACTTGGAAGTGACCGGGTCTTTTCTTGATTTCTAACATATCTAGTTCATTCTCATTCTCATAACCAACTGTAAACATATCTATAATATCTTGGTCTGACTTAATTTACCTTATACCTACACTTAACTTAGCACCAGTCATACAATAATAAACCCTTTTAAAGCAACCATGTGGAACTAAACTTTTAACGATTTGCAATAGATGCTCAATGACATTTTATCGAACTTGGTATCATTCACCTATTTTATGTCACCGTGAACGTATTTCAATGGGTTTGGAAAGAAAATCCCATCATATTTGAAATAAACAGTGAATACAATCTTCTTTGCTTTCTTTTTCTTTGGTTGACCTGCAATTAGGGTTTTAAAACAAAATTAAGGTTTTGAATAAAATTAGGGTTTTTAACAAACTAAAATAAACATATAACAATTAGTAATCAAATATGTTACATTTAGCCATAACTATTAATTATCATTGAAAACTCATTAACTAGTAGATTAGAAATTAGGGTTCTTATGAAAAGAGTAAAGTGAGTTTGAGGAAAAAGTTATGAAAAGTGTGAAGTGTTGTTCAGTTTTAATAAACAAATTTATGTTACTTTTATATTGGTGGAAATCTGGCATTTACTCTCAAAATATAATATGAAAATTAAATATTTATGCCAGCATGGAATTAATCATGCCAGCGTGTCCGTAACAATTTACCATATTGGTGATATCGGAACAAATTTTGAATGTACGTTGTTGAAGTCATTGAATAAAAAAGTAAGTGTATCAAGTCAGCACAAATTTAAGAGTACGTGGCTATTTTATAGCTTTTACCCTTTTTAAGAGTGTTTCTTTTGTTTTTAGTGGAGAAGAATTGTGAGCCTAAACCCTTAACGCATTTTAATTGGAGGAAGAATTAAAGCTTCTCTCTCCAATACGTGGCTAATTAAGAGGTTATACGAACCACTTAGGGGGTGTTTGTTTTGGCTTATATGTGAGCTTATGAGCTTATTTATTTCGGCTTATACAACATAAGCTCTAATTTTCTGGGTTATATTGAGACTTATGGGCTTATATAAGTTTATCATATCGGAATAAACTTATATAAGCCCACAAGTCTCAAAATAAGCCGGAAAGTTAGGGCTTATGTTATATAAGCCGAAATCAAGTAAGCTCATGAGCCCACATATAAGCCGAAACAAACACCCCCCTTAATTTGACTAGAAAGTGTAGTTAAATGTTCATTTACTAAAACGAATATATTTCGCAAATTCATTTCTATTTAATGGAGTTAACACATTAAATAATTACTCTGTATTTTTTTAATCTTTACTGAAATTGTCATTTATAATAATTTCAAACTTTTAGATAGGTCAAGAATATATTCCTAATCCCGATTTTGTTGATATTAGTCCTACCAATAAGGGAGATGATTTGCACACTTCATAAATTTATTGACACACTCAAAAATATTGGTGTCATGACTATTATACCCTTAATATTTGCACACTCCACTAAATAATGTAAGGTTATAGATGTGTTAGATATTAGAAAAAGACTCGGTCACCCCATGTATTTTACCGATTATTATAGCTCGTAGTTAATCGTTTAATGTATAACATTCGGTAATGGGTCGGGTATTAAACCCAACATGTAAGCCCATTACCAAGGCCATTAGTCCGGTTTTGTAAGCACCTATATAATCCTCTTCCATGCCTTGGAAGAGGTGGTTAGTCATTTCATTTACATGTTACACTTTCTCTCTCTAGAAATCTTTTCTCTCACTTTCTCTCTTTAGATTTGGCTAATCCATCTATCTTCCATTGTGTTATGATTTCTAATATCCTACAATTGGTATCAGAGCTCATGAGATGATTAGATCGTTTGTGTGTGCGTTTTAGTGCTTGGTTTAGATCAAAAGTTTAGTTTTAGGAGGTCTTAGCTCTTGTTCTTGAGTTTCATTGATTTTTACATTTATGATGTTAAAATTCATGTTTTTGTAGTTGCTATAGCCTTCTAGTACTCATTTGTGCAAAAGAATCCAAGTCAAAACATTCAAAAGGGTGATTTTTAGGTGTTTTAAGGTGTAAAAGTTCGTATTTCAACGTAGCGGTTTGGTAATCTACTTGGATTTTATCGTAGCGGTTTGATTTACTGTTCTGACGGTTTGTCAGGAAAGTACTAGCGGTTTGTCAGATCGTACACTGTTCTAGCGGTTTGTCGTTTCTGACAGCGGTTTGTCTTATTAGGCAGAGGTTTGTCAGTAGCGGTTTGTCCTCTAGTGTAGCGGTTTACTAGTAGTGATTTGGTAATTATAGCGGTTTGATCCATAGTGGTTTACAGGTTTTTGAAGACTTTTTCTCATAGCAATTTGGGAAACAAACCTCTGCCAATTTCATTTCTTGGTAGCGGTTTGGTGTTTCTTCTTCATAGCGGTTTACCATTTCTTTCTAGTAGCGGTTTGGCAGATTAACTTAGTAGCGGTTTATAGATAGCGGTTTGTTACAGGTTTTTGAAGATTTTTCTCATAGCGATTTGGGAAACAAACCTTTGACCATTTTTCTTCGTGGTAGCGGTTTGATATAATTTCTTCATAGCGTTTTGACTGTAGCGGTTTGATAGTATCAGTTTGAGGACTAATCCAACGGTTTGGTACACTGTTTGGAATTTAGACTATTTCTCAAACTAGACAAACGTAACAAACTCAAACAACAAAACACTTAAACAAACATCACCACTTTTAACATACAATCTCTAATCATTGTTCGATCAACTTAAATCATTTCATAATCAATTAAGATGGCTAATCTTTCGGAAGATATCTAATGTGTCGGTTTTGATACCCGACCACCAATGCTTGATAGGACTGACTTTGCATCATGGCAACAACGTATTCAATTGTATTGTCAAGGTAAAGTGAATGGGGTGAACATTCTGAAGTCGATTGATGAAGGACCTTCTCAGATGGGAACTATTAGAGACCCAATTGCTGAAGGGACAGAAGGTGCCCAGCAACTAGGTCCTGAACGAGCTTGAGTTTATTTGGACCTTTCATCTGAGGATAAAGATAGGTATAATGCTGACATTCGGGCAACAAATATCCTACTTCAAGGGTTACCAAAAGGCATCTACACTCTCATCAATCACTATACTGAAGCAAAAGACATTTGGGATCATGTGAAGATGCTCCTGGAAGGTTCGGAACTAACGAAAGAAGATCGAGAATCACAACTGTATGATGACTTTGAACACTTCCGTCAGAACAAAGGAGAAACCATTTCACGACTATTATTGTCCAAATTTACCAACACATCATCGACTCGGAACATCAAGATGACCCATGTCCAGAATGCAGTTTAATTACAAAGTTAGTTATAGAACATTTACCTTAAAGGTGTATGATTTGAACAGCAGTGAAACTGAATAGAGGCTTGAGGGACTCCAACTATGATCAGCTGTATGCTTATCTGAAGCAACACGAGGCACACGCCAACGAGAACAAAATGATGTTGGATCGATTTACTCAACACACTGTTGATCCTCTCTCCTTGATGTCTAACGTTTCACAACAGCAGTACTACTCACGATCATCTACCACTCCACTATCCATACATCTTCAACCATACTGTTGATCCTCTCGCCTTGACTCAGGACTCTTTCCAACGGACAACTTAATTAAGAACTTAACCAACACACTTTCCTTACTCACC
Organism: Tanacetum coccineum; assembly: GCA_026074375.1. NCBI lineage: Eukaryota > Viridiplantae > Streptophyta > Magnoliopsida > Asterales > Asteraceae > Tanacetum > Tanacetum coccineum. Next base: position 3,274 of record BQNB010101117.1, on the reverse strand, counting down.
TAATCATACAAAACATACCTACCTCAAACAAATAATCAACTCAGAACTTCATCAAATACAAGAAACCAAGCTACAGTTCAAGACGACAGGGTTGTTGTTTAAAATGTTCAGGGTCGACATAATAGAGGTTAGGGGAAAAATGCACGGGGGGCAGGTGTAGTTGGTTATGGGGGAGCTCAAAACAGAGTTGGGAATGCAAATCTAGGTCAAGCAAGGCAGATTAAGTGCTACAACTGCAATGGTATAGGCCACATAGCAAGGAACTGCACTTAGCCTAAGCGATCACAGAACTCAGAATACTTCAAAGATAATATGTTGTTGATGCAAGCTCAGGAGAATGGGGTGGCATTGGATGAAGAGTAGTTGCTATTTATTACGGGTGGACAAGACACTGCTGTTGATGAAGATGTAGATGAGCAACCAATTCAGGACTTAGCACTCAATGTAGATAATGTGTTTCAAGCTGATGACTATGATACTTTTGATTATGATGTTGATGAGGCTCCTACTACATAGAACATGTTCATGGAAAATCTATCATCCGCAGATCCTGTTTATGATGAAGTCGGTCCGTCTTATGATTCGAACATTCTATCTGAGGTATACGATAATGATCACTATCAGGATGTTGTTTGTGAACATCATGAAATACACGAGATGCATGACGATGTACAACCAAACTACGTTGTCGACTCACATACTGATTATACTAGTAATAGTAATATGATTCTATATGATCAGTATGTAAAGGACAATGCAGTGCCAGTTGTACAAAGTAATGTATCTTCTATACCAAATGATGCATACATGATGATA
>BQNB010101116.1:0-24549 GCA_026074375.1 Tanacetum coccineum | reverse complement strand
CCGGTAGGGCGAAGCATGAGAAAAGTAGAAGATTGGGCCTGTGTTTCTAGTAAATTTACTAAAAGGTTAACATCTTGGAAGAATATACTTCTTTCAATTGGCGGCAGAAGCACCCTTACCAAATATGTTCTAGGTAGCCTCCTCTATACTTTATGTCTATGTTCAAGGCTTCTAAAATAGCTATTTCTCATCTTGAAGCGTTAAGAAGGCGTTTTTTGGTATAAAAGATGATGAGAAAAAGATAACGTGGGTTTGTTGGAACAAGGTTATGTCTAATATAAAAGATTGAGGGCTAGGTATCGGGAGCATTAAAGCGAAATTTTTAGCCCTTATAGGAAAATGGAGATGGCGTTTCCTATGTAGAACATAATGCGTTATGGAGGAAGGTGATAAGCGAGATTCATGGTTCTGACGGTTGGTTCATGGACAGCTTTGGGTCGGTGGCTAAACCAAGTTTATGGGGAAGTATTACCAAGTGTTGTAAGGGCCTTCAACGCTTCGACATCAATCTTGATACTTTAATTCAGAAGAAGGTTATGAGTGGGACACAAACGTCATTCTGGAATGATTCTTGGATTAAAGATTGTGGTCTTTTAAAAGTTTGTTTCCCTCGCTTATACGCCCTTGAAACCCATAAGTCTTGCAAGGTTGCAGGCAGATTTATAAACATGAATGGGAATTAGATTAGCCGTTGGTCTTGGAGGAGGCAGCCAACGGGTCGTTCAGAGGGTGATCTAGTCTCCCTTAACAATGTTATCACTTGTATTGTCCTTGATCCTTTGCACGATGACAAGTGGGTGTGGTCTTTGAATGACTCTGAATCATTTTCGGTCGAATCGTTATATGTGGCGATCCAAAACAAAATGTTCTATAACAATATTGAGGCGCCAAAATTTACATGGAATTCTTGGGTTTCTCGTAAAGTCAATATTTACGTTTGGCGTCTCGCGTTTGACGTCTTGCTTATTTTGTGGTGCTCATGAATAATCAAGGGACCATTGCTTTCGCTCCTGCATAATCAAGCTCCCGTGGTTCAAGATTTGGGATTGGTTGGGGAAACCACCTCTATTCAACCCTTGTTTAGATGATATTCTGATTGGAAATTTCAATTCGTTTTCAGAAAAACAGGCAGCTAAGTTGTTTCAGGCGGTTTGTTTTGCTTTAATTTGGCATATATGGGGTTGGAGAAACAAAATCCTCCATGCTTGTTCGGATTCGGATTTGGCTGCTGCTCTTCAAGAAGATATATTTCCTTCGGTTCAAAGAATGTCTCTTCATTGGGTTTCTAACCGGGCCATTAACAATAGTTTTTCGTGGGACCATTGGATTCATAAGCCTAATGAAGTAGGCGTGACTTAAGCTAGTTAGGCCTTTTCTTTTGGAGTCTTTTGTATATATTTGGGCCATCTTGCTTAGAGTGCTTCTTGTGTTCTTGCTTAGAGTGCTCCTTGTGTTCTTGCTTTTTAGCTATAATATTTTTGCCTTTTCCAAAAAAACATTTTACTCTTATTTTAAAATTTTCAAATTTTAAATCAAAAAAATTGAAATTACCTAGAATTTGTAGTTTCGAAATTTTAAATTAACGAACCCACGTATGTGTTTTTACTTTTTTGTTTACTTAGACTGAATGTAGTGGTGACCGCAGAGGACACCGTCACGTCAGCGCCAACTCAGCTTTCTCTCTCTTAGACCACACAGTGACCAAACACATGTAGTGGTGACCGCAGAGGACACTGAACAATTTTTTTTAAAACATTACATTAATAATTAAACATTTTATAAATTAAAATATGAAAATAAAAATACGCGGAAGAAAAGACAAAAAAAATTACGAAAAAAAAAACATGAACTTGACGGAATTTAAAAATACAACACAGATACATTTTAAAACATATAGTTCGAATAGTAGTTGTTTGATTTCAATTTTGAAAATTATATTACGGAATTGAAAATTACATTATAGAATTGAAAATTACATTACGAAATTGAAAATTACATTACGGAATTGAATAACAATAATGTTAAGCTAATGAAACCGTATCCTTACGGAAAACCTCAACCACATTTCTTTTTGTAATGTTAAGGTAATGCTTTGATGGTTTAGGAGTAAAAACTGAGACATTGGCAAGTATCATAGCAGCTCCTACTGTAATATCCTTTTCATAACTACCCACATCAAGGACTTTGTAGTGTATTGTTCCAGGTACTGTACCCGATAGATCTTTCAGAGTCACATTTAAATCTCCAAGAGCATTCGGAGAACAAGACTTCACTATTGCAACAACTTGTTCAAGTTTTCCCTTTTTAAGAAAGTTGTCGATGTCTCCCAAACATCCAGTTACAGTGCCACCAAAAGCATTCACATAGTTAGTGGCGCTAACCCACGCCCCACTGTTAAAATCAGCATCCTCACCCACATCCTCAACAACTTTCTGCATATATTCTTGTGTCGACATTAAAGCCCCATCCGGATCAAGAATAAATACATTTTCTTTAAGCAGCTTGGCTCGCTGAACAAGACCCGCATGACCGGGTATTATCCTAACTGGGTTTGGGGTTGAGGAAGATGGTTCAACACATATGCTATTAGAGAGCTGAACAACACCCGCAGGACCGGGTATTATGGTAACTAGATTTGGGGTGTATGGAGATGGTTCAACATGTGCGCTACTAGACGAACGCAGAACAGGTGTTAAATGGAGATCAGAATCGTCTATATCAAGACTGTATTCTCATAGATCATTTTCGTTAGTGAAATTGGAATCCATCTGGATAGTTGGATAAGAAGTTGTGTGATATAATGAGGAGATGGTGTGGGTATTTATAACGAAAAACTAGTCGTTGGAATTCAAAATTTGAAAATATAATAACGGAATTTAAAATACAATACTTTATTTAAAACATTAAATTAAAACAACATTACACTAAAATAGTTTCTAGTTTATTAATCTGATGACTCGTAATCTGAATCAATTCTCATCACCCCAAATTCCATAAAGTATTCATCATCATCAGCTTGTTTTTGCCTAATCTTCTCCTCCCGTGCCTTTTCATCCATTGTTTGTTCTTCTAGTGTTTCTCTTAAGGCTTCTTCATCTAGATGTAGTTGATGTAACTCTTCCGCAATAAGGTATACATCACCAATCTCATGTGTCTGTGATGACGAACCACCTATATGGGTTTCTGAGTGGTGATTATATTTTTTATGTATCCAAGCTAACTTAGCATTCATTTGTTTTGTGGTGGTATAGGTGAGAACTATTCGGAAGGGGTAGATTATTCATGAAAGGAGATATGTGATGGAAAGTTTGGCGAAACGGGCTGCAGGTGCAGTATTTGCGTAGCAATAAGTTACACCTAAATAAATGTTGTAAGCGTTATGGTAACATGTTAGATTTGAATGTGTAAATATATATTTCTTCTTTTATGTGACTTATCGGTAAGCCCAACCCAAATCCAACTTAGTTCGTCTTTACCTTTGTTTCTGTCAAACAGGCAGCTTATGTCACGTCCATGTCTGTTAATGGGTTGTATCTCTATTAGCTTAATAGATATGGGTCATGTTTTGTCCCTTAACGTTTTACCTATACATGTTAGCCTCCGTCGCAACGCGGGTCATATGCCCACTTGTTACCAACTAAGTGGCTGATTAACATTACGTCTAACAATATTGCATGTTGCAGTTGCACTAACAATTCCCGCTGGGCCTAAAGGCTGCCATTTGAGCCATTGACAAACCATTAGCAATATTGCTAGTTGGTTCAATATTGGCACTAAGACGTTTGGTATGATGGAATGGAAAAGTGAGAAATGAAATGAGAAAGATTTTCTTAATTTGGTACATAGAAAATGAGAATAGAGAATTAAAATATGATTATTTGGAAAGCAAATTTATTTTTTAAAAAAAGTGGAGAATGGTGAGAATCACCAACTTGAGAATCAAAAAACTATGTAAAAAAGAGACAAATAATGTGTGTGGCACATGCTTTTCATTTACGTTGTTGTTCGTTAAAAAAAAAATTTTAAATTCGTACTTTTTAAATTTTAATTGTTTTAAATAAATTTAATTTTTTTTCGTACTTTTTAAATTTAACAAAAAAATATTTTTTAAAAAAATTAAGAAAGAATAAAAAAGTTAAAACTTTTTACGTTTTACTTTGATTTTTTTTACTTTTTTATTTTTTCTGAACTTTTAAAAAAATTTAATTTTTTTCATAGAAAAAAAGTTAACTTTTAAAAAAAATTAAAATTTAAAAAGTACGAAAATAAATTTAATTTTTTTTATAAAATAAAGATTTTAAAAAGTTTGAAATTTTTTTCAAAATTTTTGTAAAATTTTTTACGAAAAATATTTTTTTAAATATAAAAAGTACGAAAAAAGATTTAATTTTTTTTTTAAATTTAAGATTTTACAAAGTAATTTTTTTTTAAAACATGATATTCCTCATATTGATTATGCAATGGGTACCAAACATATGAATCTATCCTCTTTCTTGAGACCTATTCTCTTTCTTTACAATTCCATTCTTTACTTCATTTCTATTCTTTGCGATTCAGTCGTACCAAACGTCCCCAATTAGCTCCTGGCCACAAAGATGAATTGGTAAATTGGCTAGAAGTTGTACCAAGAGAAGGATTAACAAACTTAGCATAAGAAAAGGGGTTATGTGTGGACTTGCAAGTACCAACAAACCGACAAAAACCATTAGCAAAATTAAAACAAACCTGAGACTCATTCAAGTGTTGTGATGAATGTGTCATAACAAGCAAAAGAACCCGCGCGTTGCGGCGGGGCTAATCTTTTCTCGAATAATTTTTTTTTTACGTTTCGGGGGGTTTTTTTTTTTGCATGCTTATGACGGGACTAAATTTTAATCTATTTCTTTTTTTGTATGATTCGGAAAAAAAATTTGCGTTGGGACGGCTAGTTTTTTCCCGAATATTTCTTTTTTGGACGGTTTTTGTAAAAAATTTTACGGAATTTTTGTGTAAGAAAATCGTAAATAGTTTAAAAGGTGAAATCCGTTTTGTTATTTTTTTTACTTTGGGCCAATTTTAGGCTGTATATTTTTATTGGCTAACTATTCCCGGATATTTTCTTTTTTGTACGATTCGGAATTTATTTTTTTGGTTGGTACCGGGTTAATTTTTTCCCCAAATATTTTTTAAATGACGTTCGATATCTTTTTTTTGGCCGATGAATTTAAAAAGTTGTGAACAATAAAACGTGACGTGTTTTTTTTGTTAATTTTTTACTGATTTTTGTGTATAAAATCGTAAATAAGTTTAAAATTGAGGACCGTTTTTGTAGTTATTTTTTTTACTTTGGTCCACATTTTATGCAATTTTTAGCTAATTTTGCTCGACAAATGTGTAATTAGTAATACTTTTTTTATATGCTTATTGTGTTGGGGCCTTAATGAATAAAGTGTTGTTTTTTTAGGATTAACAAACTTAGCATAAGAAAAGGGGTTATGTATGGACTTGCAAGTACCAAGAAACCGACAAAAACCATTAGCAAAATTAAAACAAACCTGAGACTCGTTCAAGTGTTGTGGTGAATGTGTCATAACAAGCAAAAGAACCCGCGCGTTGCGGCGGAGCTAATCTTTTCCCGAATAATTTTTTTTTACGTTTCAGGGGTTTTTTTTTTTGCGATGCGTTATGACGGGACTAATTTTTAATATATTTCTTTTTTTGTATGATTCGGGGAAAAAAAATTTGCGTTGGGACGGGCTAGTTTTTTCCCGAATATTTTCTTTTTTTGGGACGGTTTTGTAAAAAATTTTACGGGAATTTTTGTGTAAGAAAATCGTAAATAGTTAAAAGGTGAAAGTCCGTTTTGTATTTTTTTTACTTTGGGCCAGATTTTAGGCTAGTTTGTTGACAAATGTGTATATTAGTAATAATTTTTTTATATGCTTATGTGTTGGGCCTCATGTTTAAAGTGTTGTTTTTTTTGCTATATGTGTTTTTTTTAATATAATGGGTTGTACGTTTGTGACCATATCGATTATTTTAAAGTTATTAGGTATCGAAGATGTTTCCGCGGGTATTTTTTTTATCTGAATAAATCGGAACTTTTGTAATATTTTTTTCCCTCCTACTTTGTGCATACAAATTTAAAAAAAAAACAAAAACAAAATAATTAAAAAAAAACTAAAATCGGGCTGGCCTAAAATGGGAGCCCGTTACTGTAGCAGGTGGCCCGAAGTCAAAACGACTTCGTTTTTGTCCGTGAATGTGTATATTTATAATGATGGAATGATAACTAAGCAGAAGTCTATGCAATGGACTAGAAGCAATTAATGCACAAAACAAATTGTGTCAGTGATGAAACAAAACGGTAGCAATTATTGAATGGTAAAATATTTCCTTGCCATTATCATAAAACCAACGACCTATATATACATTACACGGATAGGGCTTTGAGCCGAAGATAACTATGAATACAACTCATCATGACTAGGCCAAGATAACTATGAATACAACTCATCATGACTAGGCCAAGCAATAATGTTGATTGATATAGCAAATATGTTGATTGATATTTGCCAACTAATACGCCCCCGCAGTTTGAGCGGGAGGAGGGTGAACGCTCAAGCTGGAGCGAAAGTCTTCAAACAAAGCTGACGGAAGACCTTTGGTGAAGATGTCAGCATACTGAAAACGAGATGGAATATGAAGGACCCGAACATGACCCGCCTTAACCATATCACGAACAAAGTGTATATCAATCTCAATATGTTTGGTTCGTTGGTGTTGAACCGGGTTGGCAGACATATAAACGGCACTAACGTTATCACAGTAAACCAGAGTAGCAGTGAAAAGAGGGGAGTGTAACTCACGAAGAAGATTGCGAAGCCATGCAGTTTCAGCAACAAAGTTAGCAACACCCCGATATTTAGCTTCAGCACTAGAGCGAGAGATGGTGTGTTGTCGTTTAGCAGACCACGACAAAAGGTTATCACCTAGAAACACACAGTAACCGAAAGTAGACCTGCGAGTAGAGGGGCAACCTGCCCAATCAGCATCAGTGTACCCAACTAAAGAAGTAGTAGCGGAATCATATAGGTGAAGACCAAGCTCAAGAGTGCCCTGAACATAGCGCAGGATGCGCTTGAGAGCAGCAAAATGTGGCTCCCTTGGATCATTCATATTAAGACAAATCTGCTGAACTGCATAGGACAAATATTTGGGCGATGTAAAGTAGATACTGTAGCCCCCCCCCCCTCCCGCAAGAAGACTGCAGTATAAAGTGGGATTCTGAACAGAAACACCATCTGGACCCAGTTTGGACTCAGTGTCAACGGGTGTCCAAGAAGGGTTACAATGAACTACATGAGTACGCTTAAGAAGCTGAAGAGCATACTTCTTCTGAGACAAAAATAATCATGTAGGACGACGAGCAGCAGAGATGCCAAGAAAATAATTAAGTGCCCCGAGATCTGTCATGTCAAACTCTTTATGTAAAGAGTCTATAATCTGCTGAAGTAGAGCTGTAGAAGAAGCTGTGAGGATAATATCATCCACATATAAAAGAAGATAAGCAATCTGAGATCCCTGTCTATAAATAAATAGAGAAGAATCACAACGACTGTGATAAAATCCGGCCCGTGTGGCATAACCTGCAAAACGTTGAAACCAAGCACGAGGTGCTTGTTTCAGTCCATATAAAGATCTCTGCAAACGACAAACATGGTTAAGGAACCTGGCATCAACAAAACCGGGTGGCTCATGCATGTAGACAGTCTCGGATAAATCACCGTTAAGAAAATCATTCTTAACATCAAGTTGGTGAATCGACCATTTACGAGACACAGCAAGGCTAAGAACCGTGCGAATAGTGGCTGGTTCGACAACTGGGCTAAATGTCTCATCAAAATCAACACCAAGTTGCTGACTACTACCGTTAGCAACCAAACGAGCCTTATAACGACTCAAAGTCCCGTCAGCATGAAACTTATGCTTAAATAACCAGATTGAGCGAACCATATTAACACCTGCGGGCCTTGGTACAAGTAACTAAGTGCCATTTTTAACCAACGCATTATACTCATCGTACATAGCATTACGCCACTAGGATCTTTTAAGGCGTCAGGCGGATTTTTAGGAATAGGAGATATCAAGAAAGTATTTAGAGACAAGCGACTGATAGGTTTGACAATGCCTGATCGTGACCGTGTGATCATGAGATGAGTGCGGGGTGGTTCATTAACTGGGTCGGTATTAGTTTGTGGATTTGGTGGATCGAATATGGGTGGTGGCAGCGGACTGTTTTGGGTTTGGGTTTGGGTGTTGTGTGGTTCGTGACTAATAGGCTGGGTGGTGGGGAAAGTTGGGCCTGGTGAATTTGGGCCGGTGTGAGTAGGAATTTGGGTTGGATTGGTAATTGGTGGAGCAGTTGGGCTGCTCGTTTGGTGTGGGATGGTTGTGGAAGGATTAGGAAGTTTGGATGCAAGAGAAGTGAGGAGGGGGGAAGGTTGAGTATCGAGGAAGGTGTAAGAAGGTGGTGAGGAAGGTGTCATAGATTTGTAAGGGAATTGTGTTTCGTCAAAGGTGACGTGTCGGGAGAGAATAATTTTGTTTGTCTCGAGGTTAAGGCAACGAAAACCACGATGATAGGTGGGATAGCCTAAAAAGATGCATGGTGTGGCACGTGGGGCAAGTTTATGAGGTGAGTGGAGATGAGGGTAGCATAGACACCCAAAGATGCGAAGGTGCGAGTAATCGGGTGGTTTGTTGAAAAGGCGTGTGAAAGGTATATCGTTATGGATTGCGGTAGAGGGTAAAAGGTTTAGGAGATAGGTGGCCATATGGAGGGCTTCGACCCAAAAGGTAGGGGGAGGTGTGCTTGAAAGAGAAGAGTACGAATGGTATTATTAATTGTTCGTATCATTCGCTCCGCCTTGCCATTTTGTTGGGAGGTTTTTGGGCAAGAGAATCTAAATTGGATGCCATTTTTGGCAAAAAGGGTGTGGAGTCGGTTATTATCGAACTCACCGCCATGATCACATTGGAAGCTTTTAATTTCACATTTAAATTGATTTTTAACATAGTTGCGAAAATGCAAAAATTTATCAAACATGTCAGATTTAGAACGAAGAGGATAAATCCATAGAAAGTGAGAGAAATGATCAAGAAATAAGACATAATATTTGAAACCACTAGAACTAATAATGGGAGATGTCCATAGATCAGAATGAATAATATCAAAACAATGTTCGACAATAGAATCCGAACTATGAAAGGGAAGCTTCACATGTTTGCCAAGTTGGCAAGCGTGACAAATATGTGAAGATTTTTCTTTATTACATGAAATAAAACGACTAGAGACAAGCGAACGTAGCACTTGATCACCCGGATGTCCGAGGCGTTGATGCCACGTGGAAGCACTTGTCGAGAGAAAAGCAATGGGAGAAGTTGACGGCTTGGTAACTGGATAGAGATCGCCCGAGCTGTCACATCGAAGGAGGATATGACGAGTCAAGTAATCCTTCACAGAAAAACCAAAGGCGTCAAATTCAATAGTACAATTATTGTCCCTAGTGAACTGACGAACAGAAATGAGATTTTTAATTATATTGGGGGTTACAAGAACATTATGAAGATGAAGTGGGCGATGATGGGAAGGAATAATGCTATGGCCTGTGTTGGTGACGGGAATAGACTTGCCATCACCAACGTGAACAGATGGAAATAAGCGTTTATCAAAAATGGTACTTAAATTACTTGCATTAAAATTTAAATGAGAAGAGGCACCTGTATCCATGTGCCAAGTCGGGTCTTGCAGCGGCATAGTGCTAAACGCACTTGGTAAAGTAGTAGGTTGGGATGCATAAATAGCCGGAGCAGGACCGAGTATACCTTGACCGGGATGCGGCAATCTGTAATGCTTTTATGGTGTAAACTGTTGAGCAACATTAGTCTTGTAGGCCACATATTGGGCTAGGGTACATGTGAACATATTAAAATACAATCGGAGATGATTTGAGATTACAGTAGTCGAGAGATATAGAGAGAACTTAGGGAGAGGGTCGACTTTTTAGAGAGAAATTAGGAGAGGATCGGTTTTTGCTCTGATACTATATTGAAGGCGAATTTGATTCCTTGATTATTATTGATAACAACTATCCTATATATAGGATACAAGAGAACATTCTGGAATGATTACCATGGGCTTAGGCCCAATACAAATTAATGAGTAATAAATTTCTTGACTAATAAATGTCTTGACTTGACTTGAATGTTTGAATGTTGACTTGACTTTCAATGTTGACTAATAAAACGCACCCTAAGAGTTATTAGTGGGGAAGTATTATTAAATGTTCTATGGGTCGTGGTCATCTCGACATTTGCCTTAATAAATTAATGCATAGAAAGGTTCTGAGTCAAATACAAACGTTATTGTGGAGACTCTTTGAATAAAGAATACGGGTCTTTAAAATTATGTTTTCCTTGTTTATACTGTTGGAAATTGAGTGCAATTGTGGAAATTAGATCATACTTGGAAATGGGTTTGGAGGTACGGAGTGTACACTCATCAAGTCACTGATTTTCCCTGACTCTTTTAGTGGTTTGATTAATTGGGTGGTTTATTTATCTATTTAATTAATTGATTTGAATGCATTAATTGGCCATATTTATTTTGGTCATGAAATCATTATTCTTAAATTATGGAGGATAATTGATTTGATTGCATTAATTGAACATATTTAATTTGGTCATGAAATCACTAATTCCTAAATTATGAAAGATAATTATGAAAGAGATTAATTGGCCATTAATCTCTCATTAATTTCATTATTAGGTTTTGAGTAGATCCCTATAAATAGAGATTACAATTGCATGAAAAATACACAGAAAACAAAAACACATAGAAACGCAGGGTTCTTGATCTGTGCCTAGAACAAGAACAAACACTTGGTTTTATCCCAAGGAGGTATTCGTGTAACCCAGGCTTCAAGTAATATCCGGTAACCATCTTGGTAATTAGCTAGGCTATTGATTGTCTTCACCCTGATCTGGGATCTACTACGACCTAACAATCAAAGAATATTATTTTGTGATAATCGATGGACGATAGCTTGCTCATAGTGTTGGTGTATGTCTACTACCATATCATGAAGATGGAGTGGTGATGATAGCAAACCAGAAAAAAAATTAGATGCGGCCAAATTGGGACAAAAGCATGACTATGTCTGACAGAGTTTAATCGCACAATGCTATTCTAGCGTTTCTTATAGATATAACCAAAAATCTTGAATCTTAAAAAGAACTATGAGATTCCTTAGAGGCCAAATATATGGTTGATGATGCATCAAGTAAGAAGTTCCTTGTTAGTAATTTCACAAATTACAAGATGACTGACAGTCTTGAAACAATACAATAAACTTCTTGGTATACGTTATGAAGAGGAATAAGTGGGATAATGATGACTATGTTTGCAGAGGTTTAATCCTAAAAGGTATGTTTGATCTTTTATTTGATATTTAGCAAATTGTTGAATCTAAAAAAGAACTATGGAATTCTTTGGAGGCCAAATATATGGCTAAGGATGCGTCAAGTAAGAAGTTTTTTGTTAGTAATTTCACAAATTACAAAATAACAAACACAATGAACTTTTTGGTATACTTGGTAGATTTTTACAATATAAGATGAACATGGATGAGGCTATTCAGGTCTCTTGTATCATTGATAAACTCACTCCTTCTTAGAAATATTTCAAGCATACCTTGAAACATAAGAAGGAAGAGTTAACTCTTGTTGAGTTGGGCAATCATTTGCGCATTGAGGAGTCCCTCAAGGCGCAGGATAGTGACAAGCCAAATGGAAACAATTTTATTGGACCACAGTAATTGGACGTGATTGTGTAAATCTTAGATTTAGTTCTGGAAAGATTGTTTCCTTGTTTAATGATTTGCATGTTTCTAATATTAGGAATAATTTGATTTCAAGTGGTATTTTGAATAATTGTGGTTATAATCAAGTAACTGAAATCTGATAAATTTGTTTTGTCTAAACATGGTGTGTTTATTGGTTTTGGCTATTTGTGTAATCAAATTTTAGGCTTAATATTGTTAATAATATTGGTAAATCAGCATTTATGTCAACCTTTAAACTGAATGATTCAATCATATGGTATGTTAGATTGGGCAATGTCCACTTTAATAATAATATGCAAGGTATGTCTAAGGATGGGTTAATCCTTGTTTTGACATGGACACTGAAAAATGTAAGACTTGCATGCTGACCAAAATTACAAGAAACCGTTTTAAAATGTAAAACTTAAAACTAATGTTTTGGGAGCTGATCTATAGTTATCTATGTGATTTGAAATTAGGGAATAAGAAATACTTGGTGACATTTATTGATGATGCTTCTAGGTTTTGTTATGTTTGTTTATTACATATATGTGATTCATAACTAAATCACATGGGATTTGTTCTCAAATATATGATTTGTTCTCAAATCACATTATACAAAAACATATGTGATTCATAACTAAATCACATGTGATTTGTTCTCAAATCACATGTGATTTGCCACAAATCACAAGCGATTTTTCCTCAAATCACATGTCATTTGTTCTTAAATCACATGTGATTTTATCAAATCATATGTGATTTTCTCAAATCAAATGTGATTTGTTCACAAATTACATACCGTGATTTGAGACAAATCACATGTGATTTAAGAACAAATCACATGTGATTTGAGAACTGATTTGAGAACAATCATATGTCTAAAACTTTCCCATTTATAACATTTAGCAAAAAAAATTAAAATAAGAATACAAATGTTAAGCAATTAACAAAATAGGAGGTTAAATCCATTTCATACTTATAATGAGATAATATTATCAGTTTTACAAAAAATCTAAACTTATCCAAAAAGCAAACTAAAAACATAAACAAACTACAACCATCAGTTAATTATGGATACTACCATCAGTTTCCCTAAAAGACTACCATTCACAATCCCTTACGACCGATTAGTTTTGTCCACGTCACTCGCTCTTCACTGAATCAAACCTCTTTTGATTTTGGTTTAACACAGAGTCTGTGGATTTGGTTTTAGATCGACCAGTCTCATCTTAGTTGACTTCCTTTGTAGCCTTTAAATTCAGTTAAGCTTATGCCCAACAGTGTATTTTTTTATAGATCCACCTGTTATCCAAACACAGCTAAATGTTAATAAACCTAAATGTCAATCAACGCAATAGAATAACAATATGCTACAACTGTAGCCTACACATTAACTACTATATTTATAATCTAATTTATCAACATTAATAACACATACTTAGTAATACCAATGAGTACTCAAGACATCAATAACACATATATATTAGCAACAATAAGAACACCAGACACCGTCTTAAACTGTGTATTCTTCTGATGGGTTAAATATCATCATTTATGAGAAAAGAATTTCATTTAGGACAATTGTAAGCCAAGGAAGCTTATGTGACAGACCATGTATTACACGCAATTGACAGTCATTAAGATAGGTTACGCTTTCAGCTAGATAAAATAGTTACGAAATAACGAGCTAAACTGGTGCATTTGTATATAAGACGACTAAATGGAAAACTACACATTATGTGTTGTCCTCTCTTTCTTGTCCACGTAAGGCTCACACTTGAACTTATAGAAGCTATGTTCGAACTTTTCTTTGTTAAAATTGTTAGCAACATGGGTTCTAAGTCACTTCAAGATGTAATGTTAAAATATAAGGCAGTACAATAGCATATAAAATAGGTAATGGGAGCGCTAAGGTATCATGAAAATAATGTTCAGTAATCAGGATGCATAGTAATGATACTGCATAGATATTGCTCCAAACTTGTTATTTGCTACCAAACCAATGATAGGAGGTACCAGGTAGATTGTCACTTTAATTGTAGCGTAACATACTAACATTATACAACAAATGGAGAAAAACTAAATATTATGCAGTTGTATAGTAGTTTCGCCCCTACTTGGCCAAATTAAAGGTTGCAAAGTCTTCTCATCATGGTAATGCGTATTTAGATGGGATAATGACAAAGTTTAAGATACGCGTTTGATTCAGTTGATCACGACAACACCTCATCATGATCGGCAGATTCTCGTATGGGTGTTAAAATTGTCTTCTGAATTCATTCCGTGTTAGTTTGCTCATCACCATAGTATTGTGAACCTCATTATTCGCATTCTCTAAAATATTTCAAAACCATTTGCAACTTTTTCTTCACTTTTTACAAAAGTCAAAATAGTGTCATGTAGTTCAACGTATAATGTAGTGAAACAAGTAGATGTGGTAAAGTCAAACCATGTACTTATTAACACGTTAAAGACTTCGATCAAACGCACCAATAAGCCTCCAACTGATTAACTACAACAAAACTACTAATTATCAACATCAAAACTATTTAACAAAATATCAACCTGGGTACTACTACTTAAATCAACAAATACTCTCACATGCTATTTTTCATCAAAACAACTTCAATTAACCATCATTATATGCTACATACACAACATTTACACATCATGAATAAAATCAAAATCACATGTGATTCTTCACCAAAAATAAAATAAACTAAAACAACATAAAACTCACAAAAAACACAACTACATTGATTATTTACTACTTTCTGTTGATTACCTAATCAGATCTAAAAACTAAAATCTAACATCTAAAACTGAACATCAAAATATACAAAACAACAAGTATATTCAATATATACTGTTTTTACACACAATCAATTGCAAAATAAAGTAATATAAAAGAAAAAATAAAAAAAATACGAGTAACAACATCCGCAATTTGAACAGATGATGAATCGACCTTTGATGTATCCTTACTCGCTGCAATTTCTTCACTTGTATCCATTTTTCATAAGATTTGTGAGTGATTCAACTTAGGGTTTGATTGATTGAAGTTAGGTGTGAGTTATGAGTAAATCGTGGATGACAAAAGACCATGTAGCCCTTGACACTAAATGAGAAATAGATGTATTTTATTTATTAAATAATTTGTAATTATCTAAGCCGTCGGATGAGATGTAAATAGAGGGTGGAGATGGGTTCATTAGGTCTTTGATAAAAATGGGGTCTATGTTGAACTTTTACCTACTAACACAAGATTTAGTCTAATACAATCTAGGCCCCGACATGGTTGGTGATACGCATTTTCCAACCAAGATGATATATCGAAACAGAATTGAATTACTTCTTGAGTGTTGGTCTTCTTGAATGTTAGAATAGTCTTGTCTTGTTTGAGGTTTCGGTCTTCTCCGCTGAACCTGATGAAGGCAAGCACTATAATATAAAAGCTTACACAAATAAGGACGACCCACCAGAGGAGGTTTGGAGAGAAGAATGGCACCAATGTTTTGGAGAGAGATACAAGAATGATAAGAAGTAAGGCCCAGTTGATGGGATAAGTGTTGAAGTGCTTTTCTTGGTGTATAATAGAGATCCTCCCCCAATGGAGCAAATACAAGAGCCCCAAAAGAGAAAGGTAAAACGATTTCGGAAAAGCTGCCTGTGGTTTTCAGAATGGTGTAATGGATGTCATTGATCCAACTTGGCAACAACAAGCTTGCAAGAATCAAAATCCCCGATACTAGCATAGCCGTAGATCCTGAGACAATGATCAGGATCGTAAAAACCCCACCATGATCTTTAACAAGCAAGGGTGGAACAGCTCCTAATAGAAATGTGATAATACCCACCACGTGCACGGCAAACAAAAACGAAAAGTAAGCAAAAGACCTGAAACACACAAAAAAGCAACTTAGGGTTCTGAATTGAAACCAAAGTCTAATAATCGACAAAGTATAATAGAAACCAAAAATAAAATGTAAAAAAGGGATGATTAATTAGAAACATGCTGCTGCATATTACTAATCAAATCTAGTTGATTCAAGCGGTTTTAACCAAATAGAAAAAGACGAATTAAGCTTACTGTGGATTGGCATGTTCTTTTCCGCTTCTAATTGATTGTGTGCTATTTGATAAACATTCGGACTCCATGAGAGATTTGTGAGTTTAGGCTTTAGAAGATAGAGGCGTATTCTAGGGTTATGACTTTAGAAGATATTGTGAAATTGAATGAATCGATGTATGTATTATTTCATAATCTGGTCCTTATATAGATTACAAGGATTATTCTAGAGATGGGCTTGGGCCCGATAATAATAATACGGGCTCTAACAGATATTTGTATAAATAGACCCTGTGGTTTGTAAAAATTACAACTGTTACCGTGGGCATCTGCCTTATTTGAGTTTTTACCACCCTTAATTAGAAAACAGGTATATTTGCATTACGTATCCGCACATGGAAATATTTCTCTTTTAAACTTTATCTCTAGTTATCTACTATTATTGTATCTTCAACATATGCTGTAAATACTAATCTCTTGTTTGGAATTGCACGGTGCAGGCTGCTGAGAGAAAACGCCAGACAGTTGTTTTTAGATGATATCTACAGAAACCCAGGACCCCTTCAATTTGACGGTCCAGGAGCTGATTCTCGGGTTTTGAGCTTGTGTGTTGAGGATTTAGATTATATGGGCCGTATTAAGAAATTGAATGAATATCTTGAGAAGGTGCTTACCTTACAAATCACGATAATTTTACCTTCACTATAGTTATATACTTTTGCAGGCGCTAATTTTTCTCATGCTTTATGGCTTACGTCATTGCACATTTTAGGTACGAGCAATGGTCAAACCAGGTTGTTCTCAGGATGTTGTGAAAGCAGCTCTGAGCGCCATGTCTTCTGTCACGGATATTCTGTCTGTCATGTCCTCACCGTCTAATAGCACTACTTAAAGTAGTTCAGTTCAATTAACGCATTCTAATCTTTTACTGCATTCAAATGTCGAGGGATTCATTGGCTCACTGTATTGAAACTCCCAAAAACATGTTCCGCTATTTTCTGAGTTTGTTAAGGTGGCACAATTGGAAGTTATCTTGTGTAGGTTTTCTTTGTGAAGCTTCAAACATGAAAAAAATGTGACATTAGTAAAACAATTTAATGGAAAAACAACTATGCACTGCATGAAAGAGTCCTTGTAAGAGGTTCATCTTAATGTTTGCATATAAGATATGACATGAATGTGTGAGCCAGCGAGACACGAGCTCTATAAATTGATATGCCTTCATGCTGTAGTTATTCTCAGTTTTTCGGACCACAATTTCATCAGGATGAATAGCAACAGTTGCATAGACATGCAAAAGTTATAGGAGAAGCAACAAACACCATCAATACCTACACACTCTTCACCTGCTCTTTGGTTAAATTATTCCTAGGAGACATGCTTGGATAAAAGACTTCCAAAAAGAAGCAAACTTTAAGACTTTAATATGTGGAAACAACAATTAACTTGAAAGCAACATATGTTGTTCTTATCCTTCAATATTCACCAGTCGGTATGAATGGAACAAGGGTTTGGGACAGAAAGTAAACAAAAGAATAAATGCAAAAAACTAAATAATTTATAACTTACAACTGATATTTGTTTACAGAAACTTGCCCTATATATACTAGATGAAACGACATAACTGTCTGTAACTAACTAACTGTTTATTTATAACTGCCTATAACTGATTCTAACTAACTATAATTACATATTTGGTACCCTATCTTACGTTTATAACATTATAGGTCCAATAATCTCCCCCCTAATGTTATAGACGGCAATCGAGTCTTCTTTACTTGACTGTTATCTTGCTCTTCACAGCAGCGTTGGTTCATCGTCAGTCTCATAAATGAAGTGTGCTTTTTTCTCCTTGTCGTTCTTCTTCCATTTGGTGCATTCACGTGCAAAATGAACTAAGTCACCACATTCATAGCATTTCATTTCATTCTTGTTTTCTTCTCTTGTACTTTGTTGAAAACTTATTCCACATCCTTTTTCTCCTTTACTCAAGTTTCTTCCTTGACCATTACCATGATTTTGATTACTTGATCTTGCCATTAGAAGTTTTTTTTGATAATTTTCTTCTGGTTCATCTTGACTTTTGATGCGTTCTTCAAAAGTTATTATTCTTCCCTTTGCTTCTTCAAATGACATTTCATCAATCTCGGAATATTGCTCGATAGATGCTACGATCGGTAGAAACTTCTTTGGAACAGAGTTCAGTAACTTTCTGACGAGTGTTTTGTCTTTAAGAGTTGAACCAAGACTTTTAAATTTGCCTCTTATGCTTCCCAATTTTCCGGCAAAGTCGCTTACGGTTTCGTTATCTTTCATTTTCAAAGTCTCCAATTGTACTTAAAAAATTATTCATATCTTTTTAAATTGGTAACAAGATATTACCGATATTTTTTAATTGGTAACAAGATATTACCGATATTTTTTAAACTGGTAACAAGATATTACCGATATTTTTTAAACTGGTAACAAGATATTACCGATATTTTTTAAACTGGTAACAAGATATTACCGATATTTTTTTAAACCGGTAAACAAGAGTTTACCGATTATTTTTTTAAACGGTAACAAGATAATACCGATATTTTTAAACTGGTAACAAGAAATTACGATATTTTTTAAACTGGTAACCAAGATATTACCAAGTTTTTTTAGATTGGTAAACAAGATATTACCAAATTATTTTTTAAAATTGGGTAACAAGATATTACCATATCTTTTTAAATTGGTAACAAAATATTACAGATTTGTAAACATCTCATATGTCTAAAACTTTCCCATTTATAACATTTAGCAAAAAAAATTAAAATAAGAATACAAATGTTAAGCAATTAACAAAATAGGAGGTTAAATCCATTTCATACTTATAATGAGATAATATTATCAGTTTTACAAAAAATCTAAACTTATCCAAAAAGCAAACTAAAAACATAAACAAACTACAACCATCAGTTAATTATGGATACTACCATCAGTTTCCCTAAAAGACTACCATTCACAATCCCTTACGACTGATTAGTTTTGTCCATGTCACTCGCTCTTCACTGAATCAACCTCTTTTGATTTTGGTTTAACAAGAGTCTGTGGATTAGGCTTTAGATCGACAGTCTTCTTAGTTGCTTCCTTTGTAGCCTTTAAATTCAGTTTAAGCTTATGCCCAACAGTTTTATTTTTTATAGATCCACCTGTATCAAACCACAAGCTAAATGTTAATAAACCTAAAATGTCAATAAACGCAACAGAATAACACATACTTGGTTTAATCTAATTTATAAACATTAATAACACATACTTGGTAATACCAATGAGTACTCAAGACATCAATAACACATACATATTAGCAACAATAAGAACACCAGACACCATCTTAAACTGTGTATTCTTCTAATGGGTTAAATATCATCATTTATGAGAAAAGAATTTCATTTAGGACAATTGTAAGCCAAGGAAGCTTATGTGACAGGCCATGTATTACACGCAATTGACAGTCATTAAGATAGGTTACGCTTTTAGCGAGATAAAATAGTTACGAAATAATGAGCTAAATTGGTGCATTTGTATATAAGACGACTAAATGGAAAACTACACATTATGTGTTGTCCTATCTTTATTGTCCACGTAAGGCTCACACTTGAACTTATAGAAGCTATGTTCGAACTTTTCTTTGTTAAAATGGTTAGCTACTTGGGTTCTAAGTCACTTCAAAATGTAATGTTAAAATATAAGGTAGTACAATAGCATATAAAATAGGTAATGGGAGCGCTAAGGTATCATGAAAATAATGTTCAGAGTCAGACTGCATAGATATTGCTCCAAACTTGTTATTTGCTAGCAAACCAATGATAGGAGGTACGAGGTAGATTGTCACTTTAATTGTAGCGTAACATACTAACATGTTTCCAATTCAACTAGCTTTCATATTATACAACAAATGGAGAAAAACTAAATATTATGCAGTTGTATAGTAGTTTTGCCCCTACTTGTAGGCCAAATTAAAGGTTGCAAAGTCTTCTCATCATGGTAATGCATATTTAGGTGGGATAATGACAAAGTTTTAGATACGCGTTTGATTCAGTTGATCACGACAACACCTCATCATGATCGGCAGATTCTCCTATGGGTGTTAAAATTGTCTTCTGAATTCATTCCATGTTAGTTTGCTCATCACCATAGTATTGTGAACCTCATTATTCACATTCTCTAAAATATTTCAAACCCATTTGCAACTTTTTCTTCACTTTTTACAAAAGTGAAAATCGTGTCACGTAGTTCAACGTATAATGTAGTGAAACAAGTAGATGTGGTAAAGTCAAACCATGTACTTATTAACACGTTAAAGACTTCGATCAAACGCACCAATAGGCCTCCAACTGATTAATTACAACAAAACTACTAATTATCAACATCAAAACTATTTAACAAAATATCAACCTGGGTACTACTACTTAAATCAACAAATACTCTCACATGCTATTTTTCATCAAAACAACTTCAATTAACCATCATTATATGCTACATAGACAACATTTACACATCATGAATAAAATCAAAATCACATGTGATTCTTCCCCAAAAATAAAATAAACTAAAACAACATAAAACTCACAGAAAACACAACTACACTGATTATTTACTACCTTTTGTTGATAACCTAATCTGATCTAAAAACTAAAATCTAACATCTAAAACTGAACATCAAAATATACAAAACAACAAGTATATTCAATATATACTGTTTTTACACACAATCAATTGCAAAATAAAGTAATATAAAAGAAAAAATAAAAAAAAAATACGAGTAACAACATCCGCAATTTGAACAGATGATGAATCGACCTTTGATGTATCCTTACTCGCTGCAATTTCTTCACTTGTATCCATTTTTCATAAGATTTGTGAGTGATTCAACTTAGGGTTTGATTGATTGAAGTTAGGTGTGAGTTATGAGTAAATCGTGGATGACAAAAGACCATGTAGCCCTTGACACTAAATGAGAAATAGATGTATTTTATTTATTAAATAATTTGTAATTATCTAAGCCGTCGGATGAGATGTAAATAGAGGGTGGAGATGGGTTCATTAGGTCTTTGATAAAAATGGGGTCTATGTTGAACTTTTACCTACTAACACAAGATTTAGTCTAATACAATCTAGGCCCCGACATGGTTGGTGATACGCATTTTCCAACCAAGATGATATATCGAAACAGAATTGAATTACTTCTTGAGTGTTGGTCTTCTTGAATGTTAGAATAGTCTTGTCTTGTTTGAGGTTTCGGTCTTCTCCGCTGAACCTGATGAAGGCAAGCACTATAATATAAAAGCTTACACAAATAAGGACGACCCACCAGAGGAGGTTTGGAGAGAAGAATGGCACCAATGTTTTGGAGAGAGATACAAGAATGATAAGAAGGAAGGCCCAGTTGATGGGATAAGTGTTGAAGTGCTTTTCTTGGTGTATAATAGAGATCCTCCCCCAATGGAGCAAATACAAGAGCCCCAAAAGAGAAAGGTAAAACGATTTCGGAAAAGCTGCCTGTGGTTTTCAGAATGGTGTAATGGATGTCATTGATCCAACTTGGCAACAACAAGCTTGCAAGAATCAAAATCCCCGATACTAGCACAGCCGTAGATCCTGAGACAATGATCAGGATCGTAAAAACCCCACCATGATCTTTAACAAGCAAGGGTGGAACAGCTCCTAATAGAAATGTGATAATACCCACCACGTGCACGGCAAACAAAAACGAAAAGTAAGCAAAAGACCTGAAACACACAAAAAAGCAACTTAGGGTTTTGAATTGAAACCAAAGTCTAATAATCGACAAAGTATAATAGAAACCAAAAATAAAATGTAAAAAAGGGATGATTAATTAGAAACATGCTGCTGCATATTACTAATCAAATCTAGTTGATTCAAGCGATTTTAACCAAATAGAAAAAGTCGAATTAAGCTTACTGTGGATTGGCATGTTCTTTTCCGCTTCTAATTGATTGTGTGCTATTTGATAAACATTCGGACTCCATGAGAGATTTGTCAGTTTTGGCTTTAGAAGATAGAGGCGTATTTTAGGGTTATGACTTTAGAAGATATTGTGAAATTGAATGAATCGATGTCCCTTATATAGATTACAATGATTACTCTAGAGACGGGCTTGAGCCCGATAATAATAATACGGGCTCCAACAGATATTTGTATAAATTGACCCTGTGGTTTGTAAAAATTACAACTGTGGGCATCTGCCTTATTTGGGTTTTTACCACCCTTAATTAGAAAACAGGTATATTTGTATTACGTATCCGCACATGGAAATATTTCTCTTTTAAACTTTATCTCTAGTTATCTACTATTATTGTATCTTCAACATATGCTGTAAATACTAATCTCTTGTTTGGAATTGCACGGTGCAGGCTGGTGAGAGAAAACGCCAGATAGTTGTTTTTAGATGATATCTACAGAAACCCAGGACCCCTTCAATTTGACGGTCCAGGAGCTGATTCTCGGGTTTTGAGCTTGTGTGTTGAGGATTTAGATTATATGGGCCGTATTAAGAAATTGAATGAATATCATGAGAAGGTGCTTACCTTACAACTCACGATAATTTTACCTTCACTATAGTTATATACTTTTGCAGGCGCTAATTTTTCTCATGCTTTATGGCTTACGTCATTGCACATTTTAGGTACGAGCAATGGTCAAACCAGGTTGTTCTCAGGATGTTGC
Organism: Tanacetum coccineum; assembly: GCA_026074375.1. Taxonomy (NCBI): domain Eukaryota; kingdom Viridiplantae; phylum Streptophyta; class Magnoliopsida; order Asterales; family Asteraceae; genus Tanacetum; species Tanacetum coccineum. The sequence goes on along the minus strand of BQNB010101116.1, from coordinate 1,893 downwards.
GAAAGCAGCTCTGAGCGCCATGTCTTCTGTCACGGATATTCTGTCTGTCATGTCCTCACCGTCTAATAGCACTACTTAAAGTAGTTCAGTTCAATTAACGCATTCTAATCTTTTACTGCATTCAAATGTCGAGGGATTCATTGACTCACTGTATTGAAACTCCCAAAAACATGTTCCGCTATTTTCTGAGTTTGTTAAGGTGGCACAATTGGAAGTTATCTTGTGTAGGTTTTCTTTGTGAAGCTTCAAACATGAAAAAAATGTGACATTAGTAAAACAATTTAATGGAAAAACAACTATGCACTGCATGAAAGAGTCCTTGTAAGAGGTTCATCTTAATGTTTGCATATAAGATATGACATGAATGTGTGAGCCAGCGAGACACGAGCTCTATAAATTGATATGCCTTCATGCTGTAGTTATTCTCAGTTTTTCGGACCACAATTTCATCAGGATGAATAGCAACAGTTGCATAGACCTGCTCTTTGGTTAAATTATTCCTAGGAGACATGCTTGGATGATCAAAAGACTTCCAAAAAGAAGCAAACTTTAAGACTTTAATATGTGGAAACAACAATTAACTTGAAAGCAACATATGTTGTTGTTATCCTTCGATAATCAGACTTCACAGGTTGTTATTATTCACCAATCGGTATGAATGGAACAAGGGTTTGGGACAGAAAGTAAACAAAAGAATAAATGCAGAAAACTGAATAATTTATAACTTACAACTGATATTTGTTTACAGAAACTTGCCCTATATATACTAGATGAAACGACATAACTGTCTGTAACTAACTAACTGTTTATAACTGCCTATAACCGATTCTAACTAACTATAATTACATATTTGGTACCCTATCTTACGTTTATAACATTATAGGTCCAACAATCTCCCCCCTAATGTTATAGACGGCAATCGAGTCTTCTTTACTTGACTTTTATCTTGCTCTTCACAGCAGCGTTGGTTCATCGTCAGTCTCATAAATGAAGTGTGCTTTTTCCTCCTTGTCGTTCTTCTTCCATTTGGTGCATTCACGTGTAAAATGACCTAAGTCACCACATTCATAGCATCTCATTTTATTCTTGTTTTGTTCTCTTGTACTTTGTTGAAAACTTGCTCCACATCCTTTTTCTCCTTTACTCAAGTTTCTTCCTCGACCGTTACCATGATTTTGATTACTTGATCTTACCATTAGAAGTTAGTTTTGATAATTTTCTTCTGGTTCATCTTGACTTTTGATGCGTTCTTCAAAAGTTATTATTCTTCCCATTGCTTCTTTAAATGACATTTCATCAATCTCGGACGGTAGAAACTTCTTTGGAACAGAGTTCAGTAACTTTTTGACGAGTGTTTTGTCTTTAAGAGTTGAACCAAGACTTTTAAATTTGCCTCTTATGCTTCCCAATTTTCTGGCAAAGTTGCTTACGGTTTTGTTGTTTTTCATTTTTAAAGTCTCCAATTCGCATTCGGTAGAGGAACATACAATAAAGACCGATCGGTCCATCACCCTTGGCCTAGAAGACATATCAACAAATCAGAAACTATTAGGTAGGAGTAGGACGGTAGATTAGTTAACTAGTTGACTTTCATAGAACTTTACCTGCAAAGTACACCCTCGAGATATCTGGCATCATTTTTTCCTTAGTTTAAGTTTAGTTACTGGTATATTTTTTTATTTCAAATCAAGTACACACTTGAATTACAATAGTTTATTTTAGTTCTAACCTGTTTTGTTATAATATCAAGTTAATGTATATGAAATGTATGAGATATCTCAACAATTTCTATGTACGAATGAATTTATAAGTTTTTGAACCACTATAGAATGAACCTGAGGCTGTATTTTGAAATATAGTCGTGTAAATTGGTGAAGAGCTAGGTTTCGGTTA